>NKZP01001129.1:0-84692 GCA_002370765.1 Metschnikowia similis
AGAAGTTTTGAAAAACATAATGAGTGTGTTCCAAGACCACGAGATTTTTCTGTGTTTCATTGCGTATTGCTTCAGCATTGTATCACTAAAATCACTAGAATGACGCCGTAATTTTTGTAAAAGCCAGGACAAATATGACATCCAACCCAGATGGGCGACATCCAACCCAGATGGGCGACATCCAACCCAGATGGGCGACATCCAACCCAGATGGGCGACATCCAACCCAGATGGGCGACATCCAACCCAGATGGGCGACATCCAACCCAGATGGGCGACATCCAACCCAGATGGGCGACATCCAACCCAGATGGGCGACATCCAACCCAGATGGGCGACATCCAACCCAGATGGGCGACATCCAACCCAGATGGGCGACATCCAACCCAGATGGGCGACATCCAACCCAGATGGGCGACATCCAACCCAGATGGGCGACATCCAACCCAGATGGGCGACATCCAACCCAGATGGGCGACATCCAACCCAGATGGGCGACATCCAACCCAGATGGGCGACATCCAACCCAGATGGGCGACATCCAACCCAGATGGGCGACATCCAACCCAGATGGGCGACATCCAACCCAGATGGGCGACATCCAACCCAGATGGGCGACATCCAACCCAGATGGGCGACATCCAACCCAGATGGGCGACATCCAACCCAGATGGGCGACATCCAACCCAGATGGGCGACATCCAACCCAGATGGGCGACATCCAACCCAGATGGGCGACATCCAACCCAGATGGGCGACATCCAACCCAGATGGGCGACATCCAACCCAGATGGGCGACATCCAACCCAGATGGGCGACATCCAACCCAGATGGGCGAAAATGCCTAATTCTGTTGTAAATCGTTTAAGCATGTCGTTTCCATGTATTCCCAACTCCCTTTCCAAAGCAGCCGTGATATTCTCTATTGTAGTCGGTTTGAAGAAATTGGCATGTCCTTGATGCAGGACCTACCCATGATTTTTCTGGCCGAGTATCACTACGTGCATTAGCGAGCCGATTTGGCAGACAGCTGCAAAAAGCTCTCCCGGGGACTAGTCGAACGTCCGATCGCAAGATACCTATCCATTACAGTCTTGTGCCTTACCAGCTTGGCCACCGGGAGATGATTACACAATTGTTAGGAAACGATTTTGACTCGGAAGTACCAAAATACAGCATGAGTCTTTGCCTAATGGTGCAAGCGGCTATTGGGTCGGGCGTCGCAAAACCAAAAGATTCTGTTTCTTAGTGAGTGGACCATTAGACGGTGAATGCCCATTAGACCGTGAATGGCCCATTAGACGGTGAATGCCCATTAGACCGTGCAGGGTGACACGAGCCACGGTCATCAAATCCCCCTTTTAATGGTGCTCTGAAGGGGTACGTGGAAGCCGGACAGAATGCTCAGCTTCAGCGGCCCAGCAGGCTTCAAAGCTTGAATTTTGATACAGAGCATGGCTTTTTGGTACGTTGTTTCACTCCGGAATACAACGTGACCCTTTCCAAGTCTCCAGTATAACCAAACGGGTCCCTTGAGGCAAACGCGCCCGAAAACTCATACAGTTTTGGAATTCATGGCGGGCGCAAAGTCACCAAAGCATATGGGGCGACATCAAGTGGCCATCCGTTTTCCTTGAAGTCGAGCCCCTGTCCGATCCCGTTTTGATGGAATGCATGGGCACGACAAACCGCTGCTGGATTTGGAAATCACTCCATCGTCGGAATGTGACACGGCGGGAGAGGAGCGCTGCGGGGCCTTTGCCTGGAGAAGTCACGGTCTTAGCAGCAACGAGCCGTCCATTTCACTCGCTGGGGCATAGCCGCGTGGATGGTGTGTGCCACCGTTGTACCGTGCATTTGCTGTACGCAAGTTCTGAGTGTCCATGAAACATGTGGAGCCTGAAATGATGAGAAGCATTGTTGGGCTGGAGTCATCACCCAAGACGGATTATGCGCTGTTGAAAGCCGTTGCATGGACAATAGTGCTCATGGAGAGTGCTCATGGACAATAGTCTCAATGATTCTAGTGCTCTATAGCGCTCATTGATTGTATCAATGACGAAGGCTTCAGAGCAATATTGCCACTCAGAAACCATTAAACGCAAGATTCGAATACTCCATTTAGCAAGAACAAGCGCGGAAAGTCATGGCACTGGCAGCAGGATGGTGGAAACAAATAGCCACAAGTCAGAAAAAGTCCCTCGGCCCTCGAAACAAAAGTCTAGACTGTCCAGGGGCACTCTCCAAACCAGCTCAAAGCGTCAAGGCACGGCAAACCATATGGACAAACTCCTATGAATCAATACCCGGGTACGTTGAGTAAAGGTTACTCTTGGCCTCGGGCTCGGACTTCCGCCCGTTCTTCTTCCAACTTTGTGCCTGCAGAAGTATCCTGTACGGGAGTCTGGGTTGTCCAAAGGCCAAAGAGTCTAACGGTACGGTCTCTCGCTCCCGTTCTCAACCGCTCATCCTTATCCTTAAAGAATGTTGATGCTCCCCAATTGTGCTTGAATGTGTGATTCTCGCTTTGCCTCTTTCGTCCTTCCATGCTTAGACTCTGGTCTTCGGAACCTTTGTATTAAGACGATAATAAAAAAAATAATAAAGAAAATGAAAATAAGAGAAAATACAATAAAAATGAGATAAAAAAATAAATATAATATAGAGAGATAAGACTAGTAAGTCTGGATGTCAAATAATAACCTTTTGTGGAATGTGGCACGAAGCCATCAAATCTGGCCCCAGACGTGCCATCATCATAAGACGATACACTCCTACACCTATGAACCTCGCACGCCCATAATCACTTCGAGTGTCCAAGGGCGAGGCGTGTGATCCAGAGGGTAGTGCATCTAATGGCCTTTTCAACAAGCCACCCGGATAAATCCGTTTCTCCGCGACTGCTGGCGGCCGCTTACACCGCAGCGGCTTCTGTCACCCCTCAGCTCAGACTGTCAATAGCATGGACTGCACATGACGCTTTTTTATACTTCAAGAAGTACCCGGCACCTCCTGCTCCCATCATTGTCAGGCCTGGACCAATCATAGCTCCGTGGTGCTCAATGAGACACAAAGGGACCTTCAATCAAACCACCTCTTCATTTGGAGTGGCATAACTAAATTTGTTCGGTTGCAAGCCCATCCGGCAAGATCGGTGACAAACATCAGGAACAGCTGGCTGAATCACGGGCCGTCACATTTGGCGCAGCACCTCAACGGTTCCAGGAAGAAGTTTCATGCGGTAAGCTGTGGCGGTTCCAGGAAGCAGTTTTCTGCGGTAAGCTGTGGCGGTTCTGTTCGGTTCTGTGGCGGTTCTGTGGCGGTTCTGTGGCGGTTCTGTGGCGGAAGCCCCATGATCGGAGCTGATGGGTCATACCGGCGGCTCAGACTCAGTTGATTCGTGCGACGCTCGAACAAGTACTTTCTTGATAAACCATGGTCACCACGCGTGGATTAGACTTGCTGATATGGGCCGGGCTGGGATTCATCAGTCACATGAAAGGCATGCCATTGACAGAAAGGGTGACTCAAACCCTGGAGAGCTGAAAGAATGGTTCTGGTGCTGACGTGTCAGTAAGGCTGACTTTTCCTTTTCCGCCTTGACTCTGTTGTGCCCAGATTGGACTCTGAAGGGTCCGACCGGGATGTTTCATGTTCCCTTCTTTGCACTCGTTGCAATTTCAACAACTGCCTGATCTCAATGGGTGGTCCGGAGATAGGCCCATAGGTTCTGTGCGGTCTCCGAAACCCGAAGCTTTCCCTTGCTGCAAGCTTTCCTTTGCCTTGTGGCCACCTTGACGGCACACATTACCAGTCTTACGGTCCACAAAAGGAAGATCTCTTTGTTCCCTAGAGTGGGGCATCTTTACTGATTTGACCGCGCGAGGATACATTGTGCGGTATATTTGCTACTTGAAGCTTCCCAACAGCCAGCGGACTTTTCTACTGCAGTTTTGTGTATTGCCAACTTCACCAACATGGCCAGCATCTCCACGCGTACCCGCAACACCAAAAGACCACCACAGTGTACCTTTCGTGTTGCTCATGCGTTTGTTCTTGGTCTCGGGGCCGTCGTGGCTCGCAAAGATTAAGCAATGCATGTCTAAATATAGCAACTTTACGGAACAGATGGTGCTTATTTTTGACTCAGTTGCTGCTCATTGGATTCAACAGCGAAGCCTGGCTTTGACGCTGCGTGAGTCCTGTAGTGGCTGATTAACCTATTAGATACCCTGGGGACATCCAGACGAACACCACGTGCCTCACGTGTGCTTGCTACTGACTTGGGTTTGTATCTTATTTTTAATTCATTCCAAGAACTTTTGCCATATCTTTCATATCAGTGTTTGAGAGGTTTTCCGACCGAGTATCGATATATCCTCCCGTACAAGACAATCATAAGGAGCTTACCTCCAACCCTATTAATGGGGAGAATCTTTCAATCAACCCACCGCTGGACTCTAAAAAGTCTTCCGGCTCTAAGAATTTCTCTCTGAAATCATCTGCTGAGCAAGGTTCTGATTCCACCGACAAAAACAATTCCAACAAACGAAAGGGTTTTAACAAGAATTCCAATTTTCAAAAGAAACGTGGTCATTTAACGAAAGGAAACGGGAAATTTGGCAATCAGAAAGGTTCTCGGAAAGGTTCTCAACAATCCTCACCTCACCAAAAATCCAATCAGAAGCCACTGTCACTGGCTGGCTCACTGGAGAACTCCAATCCGGTTGTGAATAGTGTGTTCTTCAACGCTAATGACGTCCCTCGCTCCTCTGAATTATATTCTTCTGATTGTTCTCGGTGTAGTTTTAGACTCTGGATCCGCTGTACATCTCGTTAATGACAAGTCTTTACTCTCTGACTTCGTCTCCGATACCACAGGTTTTGAGGTGGCCAATGGCAACTCTATGATCTCTCAAGGTCACGGTCAATTGCACTTACGTTTTACTCCGAATCATTCTTTGACGTTAACACGGGTGTACTTCGTTCCTCAAGTCCGCACAAATCCGCTCTACAGGTACATTGTTCTGCAACACATTGTTCCAACTTAAAGTTCATGATTACTTTATGAACCACTTTCACACACCCGTGGAGCTTGCTTCAATCCATATAGCGACTTTCAAGAACCACCTTTTCTTTTCCTTTCTCAACATAGCTCTCCGGTTGTGTCATGTGGATCTCTTCATCAAGTACCCCATTCAAGAACGCGTTGTCACATCCATTTGTGTTACACCAACTCTTTCACTGCAATAGCCAATGCCATTCTTAAGCTCTCATACGTGATCACAGGTGAGAATGTCTCCTGATATCAATACCTTCCTTCTGGAAGTTCCCCAAGACCACACGTCGTGCCTTGTGTAAGCCACTATCCTTTAGTGCAAACCCCCATTTGGCACCTATCGGCCTTCTACCTTTCGGTAGCTCCACTAATTCAAAGGAGTGCTTCAAAGGGCTACCAGTCCCGAAATGTGGCCACGTTTGCAGCTAATGGTTGCGTGCTTTGGCAGTTAGACGAGGCGGCCCTTTAAACGGTCAAGCTATGCTCCTTCACTGCCACGCTTCGTGCCATGTCCTCGGATTGAGGGGTCCTCGTCATCTCTGCCTGTTTGATCTCATGGGTGTCAAAGGTTTTATGAAATTGTTGAGACGAGTGGTTTCCCACGATGCAACGCTGAACCCGTGTACCTTTCCTTTTCATTGGGTTCCCTGGTTGAAGCTTATGAGCCGTTCTTGAGTGTTCAAATGCTAATACATTCAGTCAGTCAGTCAGTCAGTCAGGAAGTTCAGTCAGTCAGTCAGTCAGTCAGGAAGTTCAGTCAGTCAGGAAGTTCAGTCAGTCAGGAAGTTCAGTCAGTCAGTCAGTCAGTCAGGAAGTTCAGTCAGTCAGTCAGTCAGTCAGGAAGTTCAGTCAGTCAGTCAGCCAGTCAGGAATTTCAGTCAGTCAGTCAGCCAGTCAGTCAGTCAGTCAGCCAGTCAGTCAGTCAGTCAGCCAGCCAGCCAGTTCAGCCTGTCAAGTAGTTCCAGTTGCTAGATGGTCCGAACTTGCTCCGCAACTATTCCAGAACGGCCGATGTCCGCTAAGCAGTTCCAAGACTCGAGTGTTCATGGTAGACCTTCGCAGTACTGGCTTAGGCCCCTAAACAAAGCTCTTTGGACAAGATGGTTTATCCTGCACGTGTTCTTGGAATTGGGTGAGGAGGTCCTGGATGAATATTTGAAACCAGACCCCATTCGCTTTATCGATTAGGAGCCAACAGTCTTTCTGGCAGTTTGAAGGCGCAGATTGAAGGTGCTGCTGGAAGACCTGCTGAAAGAACTGCTGGAAGAACTGCCCGGAAGATGCTGACTTGATTAATGTTGCCTTGTTGACGCTGGATTGACACCGACTAATTCAGAATCTATTGGTACTTGACTGTAGTGTAGCTTGCGAAGAGCGACGGTTTGGCAGTCAACGTTGCTTTGGAACAGAAAAAAATCACTCCGCAAGGAAAGCTTCCACCCGCCATGCCCCAGTACCTTCTTGTCCCAAAGCAGGTTCAAAAAGTCATAAATTCAGTGGAAAAAGGCATTCATTGCAAAAGCCGCAGACTAGCGCAAATGAACGCTATTGTTGCATGACCAGACGAAACTGCAACTGCTTTTCAAAGATTTTTTAATGATGCCTATCAACAGGGAATCTACCGTGACGTGGCACTCACTCAACGGGTCACGACTTCGACACATTTATATGCACAGTGGCTGTCGTCACCGGAAATCAGCGGAGTCACTGGCTAAGGTAGTGTCTGTTTTGGTGAAAAGGAAAACTCCCTTCCCGAGGCTGTTGGATTAGACTAGCATAAATATTTCTGCTTAGACACTGGATTTACAGCTGAAGCATATGTGGCTGCGTTGGATACCGGCCAACATAGTGACACATTGGGCTCAGCAGGCGGGTTTGATTTGGCGCTGCGCCGAATAAATTGAAGCATGCCAGCGGACTCGCCCGATACTACCCACAACCCAGAAATAGACACAAGCCGAACGGAAATCCACCCGATAACCATACGTTTGGGGCTTTGAGTGCCCGGGGGTGCAGACAAAGGTCTAAAAATAGGCGTGCTAGGTAAACATGAACAGACGAGGGTGGCATGTCTCGGGAACACCCGAATAAGAGCGCACAATTAGAGATGTGCAGGAACACAAGCCGTACACGGTCCGTATATGCGCCTTGATGCACTGCAGCTTTGACAGGTGCATATACGCAGCTGCAGACTCCTTCAGCGCGAAGATATGCAAGGTGGCAAGCACCCCGCTCCCCTCCTCATATCAGCGGCATCAATGACGAAAGGCCCTCGCGGGAGATCTATATGGCACATCTAAACTAAGCTCACTGAGTGGCTACGTCACTTCAGTTCGGCATTCACCGCGGGAACCAGTGGCGGTATGAGAACACCCTTGGTGGGAAAAAGTGGCCATTTTCGGAAAGACTCCCGGACAAACTGTAGCTTTTCTGGGATAGGGTAGGAAAACCGGTGTGGCTGTGCTCTTGAACAGCAAGGCGACCAAGCCCGAAAGGCCCTTGGTTGCAGCTATGGGCCTCTTTTACGACGTATTCATCTACTTGCCTAAACCGCTTGGTCCTGCACGGCCCCAAATAACTTCCGATGCACAACGCTAGAATTAATGCACCGTTTCGGCGCGCTGACGTATTCGCACAAAGCCCCAACCAGCACCCGCCGCTTAACCGCCTATCGCGAACCATCTGATGTGCTGCATCATCACTGTTTTGGTCAATTTGGCCAAATTCCCATGCGATCAGGACGGCTGGGGCTATGTGATTAATTTTGTTAACCTTTTGGAGTTGATGGTGAAATACTACCGGCAAGCTTTGGTGGTGTCTCCATGTCTCCATAGCGTCTTTCTGACTGGTTTGAGCTGGACTAATCTACTCGGCCCGCTGTCCTTGTAACTTTTGGCATATCTCAGTAGTCATGGAGCCATGCATATTGCTCAAGTGGTTTAGGTAGAGTTTAAGTAGAGTTTAAGTAGATTTTAGGTAGAGTTTAGGTAGTGTTTCAGGTATTGTATCAGGTAGTGTTTCAGGTCGTGTTTCAGGTAGTGTTTCAGGCAGGGTTTAGGTAGTGTTTTAGGTAGTGCTTCGATGCCGTTTCGATGCTGTTTAGATGACGCTTGAATAATGCCTGAATATTGTTTGAGGTGGCTGATTAGTGCTTCAAACAGCCTGCTGATAGTGTTAAAAAAGCGGTTTAGGCATCTACATCGCGTACGTTACTGCACGAGGTAAACTATTCGAGCCATAAGGTGCTTTTTGCAGCGAGTGACGTAATGCATGACGCGACTGCGGCGTGGATGCAGTACCGAAGCTTTCCAAAAAGGGTCAAGTGCAAACACCACACACCGTACGTGGCGACTGGGAGGTGGTTGCCCGTTGAATGGTGGTCTCGGACTATAGCGGCAAATGGCCGTGGACGCCAGTGGCCCTCCGAAAACGTGCCCCTATAGTCTGATGACACTGAGGATGTGATTGGCCGGTGTGTGGCAGCGCGAGACAAAAAAACACGTTCAAATCCGCGACTAAAAAAAAACAAACTGGCACCACTGGGAGGGGGTGGCGACCGGAGTGGCTTGACCACCCACCGGGAAGGGTCTCGGTCACCCACCACGAACAGTCTCGGTCGCCCACGGCGAATAGTCTCGGGCCCTTCCGGTGCCATAAATATCATCCCAACCCGCGGCCATTGCAGGCCTGCGGTGACGTCTTAGACCGATCCCGCCGATTACCTGTTTGGGACTCGTATTCCTAATTTATGTGCTCGTGGTAAACCACAACACGGGACAAGGTACTAAAAATACCGCCCCCTCACCAATTTTCTCGGATTGCGGGGGCGGGTGGTTTCAAAAAGTCCCTCCCTTTCGACTCTTTACGGTCCTCTCCCTTGTTACCCCCCTATGTTCCATTCGCCCCTTCCCATCCTCACCCTCAGGCCGGGCTGAGGGATTTTTACCCTTGATCCTTGATACTTGCCCTGCAAATCTCGCATGTCGTGCACATAGGCACGTCAGCCACTTTACCTGCACGTGTGCCTCGTTGCCTAATAATTTTGCCCTGGATGCGCACTTGCCCACATGGTCCACGCGTAGCATCGCACTTTAATTACACAAGCTAATTTTAGGCTAATTTGACGCTGGCGCATATAAATCCCATGATTCCCGGACGCAAACCAGCACCACGTTTGCTCCATCCCCTTCTCAAGCCACTGCCGCGTTTGGTCGTGCTCCCTCAGCTTATACAATTCAATCCTTTCTCCCTAGACCGACCACCAACCAGCCTCCGCCCCACCTACAGCCACCCGCCCAAATGAGACTCCTTCTCCTGCTCCTACCCGTGGTGTCCTCCTTAAACATCTTGTTATCCTCCACGGACTCGTGGGTGTCCAGTAACGTGCGCTACTTGTACCCGGCGCTTAAGGCCGCCGGACACGACGTGGTGTACATTGGCCCCCTCAATTTCCTAGATCCCGAGGCGTACGAAAACGACTTCCAAAGGTACGAGGACGGGTTCCAGGAAAACCCGGCCGCCGCCAACGCCCAAGACGACAAGGCCCACAAGAGACTGAACACAAACAGTGCTGGCGCGTTTGATCACTTGGCCGAGGCCAACCAAGAGTACTTCAAGAACATCCGCAAGCGGAACTTCGTGCCCCGCGGCGCCAAGAACTCCATTTCCAAGAAGGACTTGCAGGACTTTGACCAGCAATACGCGTCGCTGCAGGAGAAGCTTGTCAAGAACAACGTTTACGGGCAGGACCCGTTGAACAGCAACTTCTGGTACGTGGACGCCAATCCGCTCGTGGCTTTGGCCGCCGCGTTCGACCACATCTTGCCGGAATACTACGAAGGCTTCACGCCTGACTTGGTGCTCATAGGCCCCAACGCGGGCTTGCACCTCACGCCTGACGACTTGCTGCACTCGTCGGGGTTCAAGGCCGAGGACTTGATGGCGCTGGCCGACTGCGCACATGTCATGCAGCTTTTGGCCCAGCTCCACAACTTCCCCGTGGTGGCTGTCTCCACCGAGGACGAAGAGCACGTGTACTTTGAGGACGAGGACATCTTCAACGTCGAAGAGGAGTACAGCAAGTCGTTCCGGCGCAACATCGTGTCCAAGAACATCGAGTTCATCAACCAGCGAGTGGTGGCGTTGGTGGATTCCGTGGCGTCGAATTTGACCCCCAACTTGGCCTTGAACGTCAACTTTCCCTCCATAAACCGCCAGCTGTCCAAATGCTTCACCAAGGGAACCCTGGGCCCCGACTTTGTGCAGGTGGTCAGGCACAAGCTGGCCGAGTCCACGCTCTTGGGGAAGGTGTATTCCGTGCCCCAGTTTGCCATCACCAACGATAAGCTCAACTACATTGGCTCCATGCACTGGAAGACATCGGACGCCATGGCCGGCGCACGCGAGATCCTGGAGGTCGAGGTGTTGCGGCTTCTGCCCTTGTTCGAAGAGTCGCTTGCCGACGCCAAGTTTCCTGGCGAAGCTGACGAAGAACTGGGCAACTTGCCGGAAGCCCGCGCTTTGGAGCACTGTGAGATCGCTGTTTCAGTGTGTGACATCACCCAGGGCAACAACTTGGCGGTCCCCGCTTTATACCTCAAGTAGCAAGTTGTTTGAGTCATGCAGCGCTGTGAATGCTAACTTGATAATAGAGGCCAAAGGCTAATAGAGGCCTAAGGTAAGTATGGTAATAGAAGCCGCACATTAGCGTATGCAGCTCCGTGGCTGCTGCATGTGACCACGAGTTAACGACCTCCTGTGCCAAGTAACGCGGAAGAGCAGAGCAGACACGAAAACCGTTGGAGGGCGCCTCTGTACGCATGGCCACGAGGTCGTTGCTTTAGCCATCGGCCCGTCCCAGCCCTGGATGTGCACGCGAGACGGCATATTTCATGCACGTGGTGGCAGTATTATCCATGCACGTGGTGGCAGCATTATCCATGCAAGGTTGAGCCGCTCCGGCATATGCGCGCGTCGAGGAGGCCGGGTCACGTGACCGACCGATAACCAGGCGCGGCGCCGGCCCGGCACCTGCACACGGCCTATCACCACTGTCGCCAAGCGCGTCGACGAGGCAGCGAGCCGATCATCAATTGTCCCTATTTCCGTATCGGGTACCGCCTCAGGTTAATATACGTCATCTCGACCTGGTCTCACCCGCCGGGATATACACAGGCCCCGCTTCCACACGAATACCCTAGTCACCCCTACTGTGGCGTCGCCCCGACCCTTGGACCACTTGTGGCGTCATCCCTATTTGTGGCGTCATCCTGCCCGTGGTGATCCCTTGCCCCTGAAGTCACCCTGTGTTGAATTGCCTCCTTTCTTTCTATCTTCAAGCTTATTGAGCTGCCATCCCAAGGGCCACCGCCTCTACCCGAGCTCGTGCCCATTAATTTTCTAGGGTCATGGGCGAACACGCCAAATTAGGGACTCTCTCGTGCATCTCCCTCATAACAAATAAGATGATTGGCACGGGTCTATTTAGCACTCCTGCCATCATCTTCAAGTACTGCAGCGGCAACGTGACCTTGTTTTTGGGCTTATGGCTCCTAGGAGCCTTGATCATTCTCTCGGGGCTCCTCATTTACTTGGAGTACGCCCTCAATCTACCGTTCCGGAATGGCGGCGAGAAAAACTACTTACTCCGGGTGTTTCGCCGCCCCACTGGCCTCATTGGCTGCATATACCTGTTTCAGATGGTGTTCTTGGGGTTCAGCTCCGGTAACTCGTTTGCCTTTGGGAAGTATTTGTGGTTTGCGGTGACCGGGTCCTCCACAGATGACGATTCTTGGCCGCTGAAGGCTATTGGCGTTGCCTGCATCACCTTTTGTATCTGGCTCCATATCAAGTACCCCAACAAGGGTACCTCCTTGTTCAACTTCTTGGGGATGTTCAAGATCGTCATCTTGTTTTTGATAGTGGCCATCGGATTCTTGGTGGCTGTCGGTATGGTCAATGTGTCGGATGCGAGCTCGGGTGACACCCTGAGCGCCATGACTGAAGTGATCGTGGACCCGTATCCCGTGTCTGTGGCACTACTCCAGGTGATCTACTCGTTCAAGGGATGGGAAAACGCCAACTACGTTCTCTCGGAGCTCAAGGATCCGTACCACGCGCTTACCGTGACCGCGCCTTTATCGGTGCTTTTGGTGACGGTGCTCTACTTTTTGGTGGTGGTGAGTTACTTGGTGGTGATTCCGCACCAAGAGTTTTTGTCCAGCGGGGTCTTGGTGGCAGGCATCTTCTTCAACAAGGTTTTTGGCGAGTCGCTCACGTCTCGCGTTTTGCCGGTGTTCATCTCCTTGCTGACCCTCGGCAACGTCATGGTGGTGTCTTATGCACACTCGCGGGTCAACCAGGAGTTGGCCAACGAAAACTACTTGCCGTTTTCAAGGTATTTCCGCAACCTCAACCACTCGCTCATTCTCCATTGGGCGATTTCAGTCATTGTCCTCGTGGCACCTCCCAGCACCGAAATCTACGAGTTTGTGGTGAATCTCTACATCTATCCGGGCACCTGGATCAACTTGTTGTTGACAGGGGGGCTCATTTATTTGAAGTTGAGCCCTGGAGAGGACTGGATGCTGGGCCCCCCTGCTAGCGTCTTGAGCATTGCGGGTCCCAGCGGTCGCTCCAGCGCAGTTCCCAGTCTCACCAGCCCAAGCCAAAACACTGCGAACGAGAGCACACGGCTTCTCTATACTGGCAGTTCCTCGACGGAGTCGAATCAAAAAGCCTGGGACACCAACTACAAAAGCCCGGACCATCACTACAAAAGCCCGGACACCACCTTTAAAAGCCCCGACACCACCTTCAAAAGCCCAGAGGCCAATCACAAAATGCCCGAATCTACTCATGTGAATTCGCTAGAGTCCGCCTCTCATTTGTCGGAAGACGAGGCCGACAGCTACGTCGAGTTTGACCTGCTTCTCTCGCAGACCTCCGGCGCCAAAAGTACCAAGGGTTTCTCTGCTCCATGGATCTGCACATGCATATTTCTTGTGGCCAACATCTTCTTGGCGGTTTTCCCGTTTGTTCCTCCGCCAGCCTCCTATACTCTGGGGTCTATTCCTTACTGGTGCTTTCCGGCGGTGGGCACGGGCAGCTTGCTTGCAGGAGCCGTGTTTTACTATTTCAGAAGGCACTATTCCAGGATGCGGGGGCTCGAGCCGCCATTCTACGGGCAGCCTTTCTTGGGCTGACTGCTGGGTAGCGCCGGCTGTCCAAGTGCAGCGCACCCTCGGCACAAGTATTGGCGGTGCCTCGGAACGGTCTCGCAATGAGCGCGTACATGCAGGACGCGAGCATGAAGCTCCTCACACTCACACTTACACTCACGCTCACACTCCCCAAACATACACCATTGACACCCGCCTCACTGCACGCCCCCAACAAACGCCTATACAAGGGCTTCATTGTCATAATTACTGCACCTTAATTACATATACATACATTCACGCATCGCAAGCTGCGCCCCTAATCCGCGATAGCAACAATCCCCAGTGCACACCAACGGCGGCCTCCCAGACAAAATGGACTCGTTGGGCAGCTCAGGGCCAGAGTCGCTCCTAAATACCGAGTACGAATTGGCACTCAAGCACTTCATCAACAAGGACTTTGAGACGTCGTTTGCCATGGCCAGCAAAGTGTATGAAGCCACGCTCCGGAGCTTCGAAAAAGGCCACGTGCTGGAGAAAACGTTGGTCAGAATCGCCAGCTTGTACCTCACGCAGGTCGGCATTCTATTGCCGTCGGGCAGTTCGATTTTGGCGCATGTGAAGACTGATTTGATAGCCAGCCTCCAAACCGACGAGTTGTTGCGGAAGTTGCACGACTTTTACGGCAGCACCGCCCGCATTCCGCATGAGCTCCTCTATCAGATCTTCTTGGTGTATTACACCTGCCGGGGGCTATTGGGCGAGGCGGTTGTGGGCAAGTTCAAGCTCACATATCACAACCTAGAGGCGGAGACGGCGAATCTCGATGATGAGAAGGACGTGTACCTCCAGAAGTGGATCGACTTGTTCATTCTCAATGTTCTTCCGGATGCGGGTGATTTCGAGATGGCCCACGCGATTCTCGACAATGTGTTTCCCGAAAACACCAGTTCCAAAAGCAAGCTCCGCCAAATCGAGAGTCGCAAAGTTGACGAGGCGAAGGTGGCCAGCGAGCTTCGGGACAAGGCTGCCAAGGCCGAGGCCGAGAGGCTCGCCCAGAGCAAGGCCCACGAGCTTCAACAAGCGAAAGAGAAAAGCTTGAAGTACATGTCGATGAAACAAATTCGCAGCATGCACGAGAGCGAGACCACCGAGAGAGAACCGCCCAAGGAGAACCAAACGGCGGCAATGCTCGATAAGGTGAAGTATTATTACGAGCTCGCAAAGCGCTCCCTCAGTGCCAACTCCCCGATGATTCTCTTGGTGCTTGTGATTCTCTTCGTGGCCAATACCTTCCTCAGATCGCGCAGGTACAACATACGGGAGAAATTCAGAGAGACCATGGCCATGGCTTTTAAGGTCACGTATATGTGAAATGGGTTGATTCAAGGGAAGCACCCATGAGAGGGGCCATAGAAGGGGCCATAGAAGGACAAACTTTATCAAGATGCTTGATGTCATGAACTCCTGATGTCATGGCGATGCGTGATATGAACAATGGGTCCTTGATGCCACCACGATTGGCTCGATCATCGCTAGAGGCACTTCAGCTCAAAGAAAAAATGGAAGCTCCACAGTGTTTGGAGGGCTTGCACTGGCTAATTCCGAACCCCTCTGAAAAGACCGGTATGATAATGGCGCCGAGGGAGGCGCGGATGCGGCCTTCGCCTTGGTATCAAGGTACTCCTTCACGTTTTTATACGCGGACTCGTGGAAGAGGTCGCTGAGGTGTGCAGTGGTGGGGATGGCGCCGTCTCCCAAATTGGTCATCTCCAACATGTTGAACGTGATCATGGTGCCAGGGTAGTTGGCGGAAAGAAGGGTTTTGCATAGGAGCTGAATGGAGAGGACCCCGCCGAAGTCCTCCATGATCTTGCACTTGGACAGAAGCTTGACCGCTCGAAAGATGCGCATGAACGGTGAGAATGCCAACACGCAGAGAACCGTCTCTTTGACCGGCACCCTATCGCCCTCAGCGTCTTTATACACCTCCAACTTCTGGAGCATGGTGCGCGACCGCGGGTACTCCAACTTCAGATACCCAATGGCCCCTTTGGACACAAAGTCCACTGCACACTCGCCATCCTCGCCGGCGCTTTCACAGCAGTTGCTGATGAGCAAGTAGAGATCTTGCGTGTCGAGGCTCTGCAAATCCTGGAGCAAGTTCACCAAAATGTCGCTCTGCAAGATCACCTCGAAGTGCAACGACGAGTGGTCTAGAACAAGCCCCTGGTCTTCATCTCCACTCTCCGCTCCAAACGGGTACTCGAGCTGGAGGTAGAACGTGGCAAACTCAATCATTTCATTCATGAGCCGGTCCTCGAACTCCACCACGAGCGGCGTTCCTTCGCCCTCGTATCTCAAGTAGCACACCACCAGGTCGCCCAGGGTGGTTGCTTTGCCACGCGTGGGCATCACCGAGGCGGCGGCGCCAAAGGCGTCGCTCATGAGTTGGGCATCGATGCCGATCTCCGTGCGCTGGATCACGGGGTTGGCGTGGTGGGCGCCTGCCTGGCCCCCACGGCCGTCCGCGTTGTTTTGGTAGCGGAACGCAGAAAACAACGCCACGTCTAGCGTCACGTGGCAGTTGACTATGTGGTTGTACTCGGAATAGAAGGTGATGCCGCTTTGGGACAAGATCATGAGCGCGTGGCGGTCCACGGCGGTGATGGAGGCAAGCACCTCGGCCAAATGCGCCACGTGGATGGTGGAGGCTGCGAACAGCACCTGGGACCCGCCGGGGTGTACGGGTCCGTGGTGGGAGGCACCTTCGATGGTGGGCGGCGATCGGGGGGATGACGGGACGAAGAGGGGCATCACTGTCCACGGGCTCGCGGAAGGTGATGGAGTAGTGCGGTGTATGCAGGATGGCATTACCACGGGCTCTGAACGCATAAAAGGGACTACGGGACTAAGGGTCTAAAAGAGACCAATAGGAATCCGTATCAGGCCGTAAGTGTCCTAGAACTCAATTTATTATATAGGCGTCACTCGAAATGCCTTGGGTCACCGCATCTAGTAGACGGAAATGTAGTTATCGATCCTGCTCTTCTGGTTCTGGGCAATGCATTCGGCAATCCATGTGATGTTGCGCACCTCCTGCTCCTTGGAGCGCAACCACGCCCACACACTGGACAACGTGAACTGCTGCGTAAAGGCGTTGCGGTTGTACTTCATCTCCAATAAGTAGAACCAGTCCTCAATGCTCTTCTGCCCGCTGCCCTGCAAGTCGCTGAAGATGTCTCTAAACTCTCCCACCGATTCCACCACGGCCTTTATTTGCTCCACCTCCTCGGCCTCGGCCAACTCGCGGTGGTATACCGGGTACAACTGGCCGAATTCGGGGAACAACGCGAGTTTGTCCTGGGCCGACAACTCATCGTTGTTCAAGGAGTTGAGCGCAATGTTGATGACCCTCTTGTCGGCCTCGAAGTCCAACAACTTGGTCATGATCTCCAAGTCCGGGCCAGAAAACTCCGCCTGCACGAAAGCCACAAACGCCTCCAAGTAGTTTTTATAGAGCTTGTTCCGGATGATTTCGATGTTCAAGTCGTCCAAATCCTTGAGCGAGAGGCACTCCTTGAAGAATGGCGCCAACGGGGTGTCCACCAACACCACATTGTACAACGTGTCGATGTCGGTGGCTGTAGACAACGTAGGCAACGTATCGAACCAGCCGAGCGGATGACACTTGGGCAAAATGTCCGCCAAGTCGCGGTCGTGCAAGCTCCCGGTGATCATCAAGGACACGTTGTCGATCATGTACCCATAAGAAATGTAGTCCAAGAACTTGGCCAACTTGCCGGAGGCTTGGCTGCGTAAGTACTGGAACTCCGAGTATAAGCGCTTGGAGAGCCGGTCCTGGATGATGGACGTGGACAAGGTGCCACCTTGGGAAGATAAGAAGTTCCCGTAGTCGGTGGCGGACAACTGCAACTTCAAGTCCTGGAGAGTATCGCACTGGGACAAGTTAGCATACTGGCTTCCGGTCAACAAGCCGTTTCTGTAGCCGCGGACGACGCCTTCCACGAACCCGTAATCGATGTTGAAAAACAAGCCCTCCATTAGCCTGTCCAAGTTGGGGGTGAATGAGACTTGAGCGCGCCGGGGGGCGGCACGTGCGGGAGGGTCACGGGGTGCCGCAATACACCCGTACACCACATCAGTACACCACACCAGCACCCCAGAGCGTGGCTGGTCTCTTTTGCTGCACGGCTTTGTTGCAGCGTCTTGAATTGTTTTGGGTCGTGAGCTGACTCACCACTCACTGCTCAAAGGAAAGGAACTGTGGCGTGGGGAAAGTGGGTGGCCCCCTTTTCGCCCTCGCAACTCGCGCTCGGTCTGCTCACTTCTCACCTCAACCTTCTCACCTCAACTGTCCACAGCTCCCAGGCGTCAGCGCCCCAAATCCCCAGACTCTGTGCGCAAAATGTCGGACATCATCATTGAAACTCTCAAGGAAGGCCTAGACCCTTCGGCCGCCGCCCAACTTCAGGCCAATGGCGATCTTTCTCGTGAAGTGTCCAAGTACTTCGCCGACCTCTTGGTCAATGACCAGCTTCTTTCCACAGACACATTCACTAGCAACTCGGCACCCGGCGAAAAGATCACCATAACCGAGGAGATTGCCGAGTTGGACCTGCGGCTGCGGCAGATCGATATGAAGCTTGCTGCGCTAGCCAATTCCAAACGGGACGTGGTGATTGACACGAGCCAGAGCTTGAATGCAGCCACCAAGAGCATCTCGGAGGACTTGGACGTGCGGCTAGCCGAAATCTCCTCGCAGGTGCTGGCGCTACGCTTGGGCGGGCGGAGGGGGGGACGGAAACCCGACGCCGCACGTGATGCCGCACGTGACTACACCCGGGACCACACACGTGACCACACCCGTGACCTTGCCCGGGACCAGATGTTCTTCAACATTGATGCCATTCTCGACGTGCTCGAGCTCCCGACCCTCTGCAAGATCTGCGTCCTCCAGGGCAACTACCAGGAGGCGCTCGAGATCCACACGCTGGTGAAGATGTTGTGCATCAAGTTTCCCCAGCAGAAAACGTTCCTGCAGATCGAGCGCCGGGTCCGGGCCGAGCTCCAGCTCATGTTCCGGGGCCTTGTCAAGCTTCTCAACACGAATTTGAAGCAGTCCAACATCCTCAAGATCTTCCAGATCTTGAACCGGCCCGACTTGGTGGACCTCGGGTCCGAGGCCACGTATCTGGCCCCCGTGCGAGAGCGGGCGCTCCAGATGCTCTACCTTAACTCTCGGTTCCGGTTCATCACGGCGGAAACCGCCAACTTGAAGCCGCTCTTGAAGCTCAAGAAGCTCACCTACTTGAAGCGCTACATCGAGGTGTACCGAGAATACCTATTCAACTCGCTCCTGATGTACCATGCCATATTCCGGTCGTCCGGGGTGGACTCCGAGGGCGCCAAGAGCGACCGCTTTCTCATTCACCTGTACCTCCGCAACTTGGTGGGGCTCTTGGTGCAGGAATTGAAGGCCCACTTGCCCTCGGCATTGTCCCCGGACGATAGGGACGACGACTTGCGAGGCCAGCGTGATGGCGTGCTCTTGCAGCTGATATACCTATGCAAGTCGTTGGAGAAGTACGGCTTTGACTTTGAGCCCGTCTTGGCATGGGAGCTCTGTGTGCAGGACGCCTTAGTTGCGCCGGACGACTGGGCCAAGAACCTCTCGAGGGTCAGGAAGTTTCGGGCCTAGTTCTCTTTGTTGGGTTCAGGCGTGGCTACTCATTGGGCTTTGGTGCAAAATGGTAGAATAGGGCAACCTACGTTTCAGTGACTCAGTCTATCAGCACTGGTGCATCCTCACAGCTTGTATTTTAACACCACACACTGGATTCACAGGATCCACAGGATCCACAGGATTCACAGGATCCACAGGATTCACAGGATTCACAGGATCCACAGGATCCACAAGATCACACAGGCGACCCACGGACTGCCTGTCCCTTGGGTATTTCCCCTCTCACAGTAAAGAATTCAACCCAAACAAGTAGCCAAGTTCCTGTCTGCCCAAGGCACTGCTACTCTTCAAGGCCTTCTCATCCATGGCTGAGCCAATCAAATCCTTCTTCCTTTTCTGCAAATCCGTGATTCTGTCCTCCACACTGTTCTTGATGAGCAACCGGTATATCCTCACGGGCCGGTCTTGGCCTAGGCGATGCGCTCGATCCATCGCCTGCTCCTCCACGTAAGGATTCCAGAAGGGCTCCATCAAAACCACATGATTGGCGCACGTCAATGTCAAACCGACGTTGCCGGCCTTTAGAGAGATCAAAAGAACCCGCGCGGGGCCGTCGTAAAAGTCACGGATGGCGGTGTTTTTCTGGTCGACATTCAAGGTGCCGTCGTAGCGCAAGTTCTCGATGTTCTTGCGGCTGAACATAAGCTGCAACAAGTCAAACGTGACCATGAACTGCGAGAAGATGATGATTTTCTCGTCCGGCGTGTCGCTGGTGATCTTCTGCACCAACTCCAAGGCTTTGCCTAGTTTGGCAGACTGCTGGAACTTTTCGTTGGGCCCCATCACCTCTTTGAGCTTCTCTCTGGTGGTGAGCCCTTTGGCCCTGGAGCTTTGAAAGTCCGCCATTTCGGAATGGCTCCAGCCACTGTGCTCCACTTTTGAGAACGTGCCGAAGTCCACCAAGCCCAGCCTCAGTACCTCGGTCTTGCATGCCATGCACGGGACTTGATCGTTTTCCGTTTTCTCAAAGAATTCGTCCTCGCATGCGTCGCATATTGCGTGGCCACATTCGCTAAAGATAAGCAGGAAGTTTTCTCCCACCACATCAAGACATACAGGGCACGTGAACTGACCATCCCTGGCTGCATCCATCTCCTCTTCGTCTTCCAGAACCTCCACGATTCCGGTTGGGAACATTCCCGGGGACCCTTGTTTCACTGGCGCGGCTCGGAAAGCACTTGCAACGTTTCTCTTTGCCTCTGCACTCATGCCGTCAATCAAATCGTACATGTGCATCAAGTCCCTGGAGCCCAGCTTCGCTGCAGAGCTGTACTCACCCACCTGGACCAAAATGCGATGAATACAGGCCTGGCGAAGTCGAAGAAGCAACACTAGGAAGTTGCTCGACAGCGCAGAAGCGGCCATCAATTTCTGAGCCTCTCTCTGGATCCCGCTCTCGAGGTTGCGATAGAATGTCTCTTCTTCATCCTCCATCTTCAAGTACACAAGCTGCACTTCTTTCTCGGGGAGCTGCAACAAGGGCTTTCCATCAATCTGGGAGAGTTTCGTTCGCCGGAGCATAATCGCCAGGAGGACCGCCCGAAGCTTCCGCATCAGCTGGTTGATTTCATAATCATCTGTATCTTCTTTTTTGCGTCTGATCGGGATCAGAATATCTTTCTTAAACTTTTTCTCGTCATCATAAGGCTTTGAGCGAAGGAACCGAAGAATGGGGTAGAGCTCATCGATGTTATTTTGCATGGGAGTGCCGGTCAAGCATAGACGGTGTTTTCCCTTGAGACACGCCACGGACTTGGACGTCAACGATAACTTGTTCTTGATAGATTGCGCTTCGTCCAAGATGATGCGGTAAAAAACGGCGTCTTTGGAAAAAAATGGGGACTCGCCGTTGCCGCTATTCAAGTCGGGAAGCAAATCCTGCTGCATTGAGACCTGAGCCTCGGCAAGAGCTTTGGCGAAATGCTTCTTGAATTCAGATGCTAGGGTAGTGTATGAAACCAACACCACGTCGTTTCTTTTGAGCCGCCGAAACGAATTGAGAGTTTGCTTTTCTTTGCCAATGTACGAGCCCACTTTCAAGGCGTGCTCCTTCTTTATTTTCTTCTCGATTTCTGCTTTCCATTGCTTCAACAAGGACACCGGTCCTACGACAAGGGTCGTTTTGCAGGCTGGTTCTTTTGACCTGTTGGCTTCCATAAGTGCTAAACTTTGGACAGTTTTTCCCAACCCCATATCATCTGCAAGGATACATCCGGATACCGACTGTTCCTTCTTGAGAAGCCAGTTGAGGCCTTGCCTTTGATGATCAAGGAGCTGACAAAGAAGGGTTTCGGGAGTCGGGGCCATGCCTTGCACATCTTCTTCCTTGTAGATATCCTTGAAGAGCTGCTCGAAATGCACCTCGTCTGTGCTCGGGACTCCGATCTTCGCGTAGGGGTTGAGGTTCCGACCGCTGGGCACATTGACTTGCATTTCGGCAGGCGTCATGATCTGGCCCTGGAATCGCCCGTAGTATGCTCCGCCTGAGTATTGGCTCAGAGCACCGGAAGCCGGACCGCTTGGTTGCCCTTGATGGGGGATGTGTTCCGGAAATGCAGAGGACTGGTACGGGGCGGCACCCTGGCCAATGCCAATATTGGCGTAGGGGGCCATATTGGAACTGAACTTCTGCGAATGCATCTTCATTTCCTTGACACTGGTCAAGATAGACAAGTAATTCCGAACCTTCCTTGCCCGCTGGACGGCTTCTTCCGCGCGGTCAAGCTGGGCACTGATTTCTCTCATTAGTTGGCCCCGGGTTTCACTACCCCCAGAGCCCGAGCCCAGCACCTGGTCGCGTAGTTGATTGATGCTTGCAAGAATCCGGTCTCGCTCGGAGGTGAGCCCGGCCAACTGCCTGCTGAGATTATTTTCATGCTGCTGAAGTTCAGTAAGCGAGAACGGTTCGAAATACCGGCGAACCGTAAAGTCTTGCTGCGACACCACAGATCCCTGAAGGGCATGCTCTCCGGCGTGGTAAACAGGGGCTGGCTGGTTGAATCGTGGCTGCGACGGATAGGCCGAGGCTGGCGACGACGATATGCCGAGTTCCTGGCCTGTTTCGAAGGAAGTCTTTTTGAACTTGCCGAGTCTCTCTGCCTCTTCCTTGGAGAGAACCTCCACCTCGTCGCTGGAGCTCACATCCATGGCGTCGCTCCCTATTGACGAAGCACGCTGGATTCTTGGACCCCCATCATTTGCAGCGGCGTTTGTTATGTACAGGGCCTGAGCAGTTCTGGCAGAATCACCGTCAGAGGGAAACTCTTGCCCAGGCCTTGTGGATCGCAGCATGCCATCGGCGTACCCTCTCGGGCTGAAGTCCGCGTTGTCGGAGCCCGATTCAATGATTATGTCGCTTTCATCCTCCGACTCCCGTATTGGTTGAATGCTGATTCTTTGCGAACTCGGTAGTTGTTCCGCCTTGTCATCGTCGCTGTCCACTATAATGGGTTCCACGGACCATACCTGCGGATCCATTTGTAGAGGACGATTTCGGGCCGCCAAAGATGCTGAAGGCCCATAGTCGGGCACCCCGAGACCCGGGCCTTGACTTTGTATGTGGTGGGGGTTTGTGGGGATCGGGGGCTCGTGACTGCGACCATGGCCACGCCCCTGCGGATGCAAGTCACGGGGCGAGCCAGCTGATTCCAAATACAGCACATTGTCTTCGTCATCCGACAACAAGATCAACGTCTCGCCTCGACCTGCCAGCATCTCGAGGGAGTATGGAGTGGTTGGTGGTACGCTAGTGTGGCCGCGCCTGTACGGCGGCACTGTGTGCAGGACATCCATGGGAGCGCCCGGAGTGCTTCTGAGAAGCACCTAGAAGGCTAGTATTGGCGAAGGAGGTGGCATAGGGAGAGGTGGGTACTGGCTGTCTGGCTGCGGGGATGACTCTAGGCGAGAGCCCATGGCAGTTTCGGAGCGCCCAAGAGCTCAGGTGCTCCTTTTAGCAGACAGCCATTAGAAGCATTAGAAGCAGGTTGTTATATAACGGTACTTGGCGGATACTGCGCCTGAGGCGATCCGCTACTGGAACAAATGTGCTTGGGGGTGCAAGCCCATGCGGTGTATAAAGCAGACCTGGATGCCTCTTGTTCAGCATACTTAAGCTTCAGACAGGCATGCAGGGGGATGGTCTGGGTGGGCTCCCTTCTCGTGGAGGTTGAAGAGTGTGGAGCTGATCTTGGCCTCGATCCATGGCGCACTCCGCTGAACAATTGGAGTCCGTCCAGGTTTGCTAGTTCCTTACTAGGTTCACCGGTGGACAAGACCCGCATCGACCAAGTGCAGATTAGCATTCTGCTGGAAGAACTTTCAGCGACATCAATCGGTAAGGACAACACTCAGAGAAGGCCATATTCAGCAAAGACAAAATGCTGCTCAAGGTGGGCCCGCCTTCCGCACGTGCAGACCCACAGACCGCCTTGGTCATCATAATCTTCACGCGTGACTTTGCTTCCTCAGGCCTGGCTCAGTCCCGACGCTTTCTCGGCCACTGGATCTGCAGCTGCCAGCTGTTGTGCTGCGTCCGGTTCCAAATAGTCGCCGTTCTCCTCCAAAATCTTATCCAAGCAAACGTTCAACTCTCCGATTAAACGCTTGTCGTTCTCATCGAAAGCCAAGCCTCTTTGGTAATCTGCACGAGCATCTTCGTAGTTGCCCAAGAAATAGTTGCTCACTCCGCGCCTCAAGAAGTTGTCTGCGGTGCACATCATCATATTGATGAGCATATCCGCATCGTTGAATGCCTTCATGTACTCTTTGCACTTCAAGTAAGCATCTGCGCGGCTCATAAGCAAAAGGCTAAGCTCCTGGAGCGTGCCCTGGAACGCCTCGAATTTGTTTCTGCGGTTTATCACCTCGATCGCAATGGTGAACTGCTTGACGGACTCCACATACTTGGCCTGCTTGAAGGAGTTCACCCCGCCTTCGTAGAGCTTGCGGATCATGGTGGACATGTCCTTGTTGAAAGTTTCCGGCGACGGCTTGGGCGGATGCTGGTTATTGAGGCCAATCACCTCGGTCATCAATGTGTTCAACTGGGTGAGCTCGAGTTGAAACTTGGGGTCCACGGGTTCCGGAGTATCCTTGAGAACCATGCCCTTGATCGAGGGGTCATATCTTAAGTCGAAGTCCATCGTGGAAGAGTAGGTGGAGATGGCGCACTTGTTAGGCTTGTAGACCACGCCTGGCGCTGGTGACGTGTAGGTCGCGAGCAGCGGGCTTCCCACCCGTGCACCTGCCTCCCGCCACGCACCTGCCTACCGCCACGCACCATGTAGAGGTTAATTCTGAATGCGCATCCAGCCTCGTTTTGTATGGTGTGCTATGGACCATGGACATGTCTAGGGATCGTCCATATGCCCACACCACTTGGAACCAGTGGATAGCAAAAAGAATATGTTCCGCTATAGAACCCTTTTTTTTCTGGCCCTGGGAGCCATGTTGCATGTGTCCACCCCGGGCTTGCCTTGATTACTGCTGCAAAGTCAGTGGGCGACGCGGCTTATATATGTGGAAAGTGGACCTCACCCCTGAACCCTCGTGGAAGCTTCTATTGGATTCCAGCGGCGCCCTCGCAGACCTCGGCCGTCAATACCGTGACATATATAAGTCCACTTTCTCGCACACTTCACCCGTTGTTCGTGCAGGATACTACAGGTGATTAATACCAATAGATGCAAAAATAAAGGTTGAAAGGTGACGGGGTCTGAGTTGATTTCTCGATGTGCCGGACCTATCGAGTTCTCTACACTCCAGTAGAGGTCGAGATTTCCCCTGTTTACAGCCACATTTCTCATGGCAAATATGGTTCTTTTGGTTTGAAACTACCCGAAGTTCCTCGCTTGAAAACCTCGAGAACTGAACCAGGATTGCGGCAAAAAGAGCGCTTAATTGCAGTGGATTGCCTGGTCATGTGGATTGATGCTTATTTTGAGCATTTTCATCGCCCTCCCGCCCATATCTCCAATTTTCTGCAAATACTACCTCCTTTATGTCTTCGAAAGACATGTGAAAGACTGCTTCAGCTGAACCGTCTCTGTTGCAGGTGACCAGACGAGTGGTTTATTAAGCAGCCAGTATTGTGGATGATCTCTGAACAAACAGCGTGGATAATGGCACACGCTGTTTGCTAGCCCTAATGCAGATGGTGGACTTCTCCAAATTTTAATCTTCAACTGCTCCGATGTCACCTAGCTGAGACGTTTACCTCCGGTAACACTGGCCCCAGAGGGTCAGGGCCATCACACTTGGGCCACTCAATGGATTTGAGGGCCCTGATAAGATCTACAAAAGTCCAGTGTCACGAACATGTCCGGAAGACACAATCACAAGAGGGATTGCCCATTTCCAACTCCCTTTAAGTGCAGACTACATCGAAGAGTCGTGCCCTCTGAGACACTAATCGAGAATAGCTCCTCATGAGATTTCATTGCTAAATATAGCGCTGAACTCACCATCTCAATTCCAACACGTCTCGAGAAACCATGACTGCCAAGGAAGAGCTCATGAATGGGTGGTTCTTTGAATACTGCACTTTTGCCAGTCAACCAACACCCCAGCGGAAGAACATCTTCCATTCCATGCTTCCGTATCTTTTGCCTCATCTGTTTTGGCACTCCAATTTCCAATCGCATCCAAGAGCTATGCCTTTTTGGTCAGATTCTCGCAATATGGGTTTTCTTCGTCTGGAAGCTAACTCTCAATGTCAATATCCGAAACAAAATATCAGCAGAACCAAAGCATCCTGTTGCTGATGGTGGAATACCATACACCCCGTCGTCGGGTCCGTCCAAAACATATTGTGGAGGCCCTTAGGCATACTTCTCGCCCGCCATTCAGCACCCGTGTCTGCCAAGGATCATGTACAAAAAGATTGAGCCCGCCCGATGGGGTCATTCCATTGTATCGACCGCCAATCCGTGTCATAGCTGCAGCAGATTTCAGATATCGTGACATGGCAAAAGATTCACCCGATTAGAAGCCTAATGACGGTCAGTGCCAATAAAATATTAGAATTGATAACCCAGAACCAAAAACAGTGTTTGCGTCCATGTCCGGGTCCCGAACGACATGCTGGCAACAAATTCTTGGCCTGCACGGAGTCGAGGCACTTCTCGGAACTTTTATCCAGAGTTCTGATCCGAGTACATTATTCATTACGACGAGGAATCTTTACCTGGTGCTTAAAGACTATACAGGGCCACCGACCTGCACCCAAGTGGTCTGTGAGGAACACCTACAAACCCCTGGACAGCAATCTTCTAAAACAAGTAACATATCGGCTGAAATTGAAATTTATACTCAGCTCACCCCACATGGAGGGTACCAACATGCCAATAATATTCACAGTCCGGGTGAATTTTTCCATCTTTCTTTACGGTTTTTGATGCGTGTTCCAATCTTGTTTTGGGAGCACATGACTTGGCTTCTTGTGCAGATGCTCGACACATCTGCTAATGTGTTTTGGAAGACAAGAAACTAGAAAGACCAGCCAAGCTCTTGGCCATGTTCGTTTCCCTGTCTTCCTACGCTATTCTGTACGGCGCATGGTGCAAGGATCTGTTTCTTGTGGAACATTTCACGAGCCAGAACACCGATAGATTCAGGAAAAACCACCTCTCAAAGGAAAGATCAGTCAAATTCTCATTCCTCGCGTCCGCGTGTATTCGGCCGATGGTTGTTCGAGGTTTACCAGCCTGACCGAAATCTGTCCACGCCGCGAAACACCACAGAATTGGTCCGTCTCAAGGCCATAGTGCAACCAACCAATTACGAGGGACCCTTTATACAACAGCAGACCGTTCGCCTGCACTCACGGCGCAAGGCGTATTGTTGCTTACGGTAGCTTAGCCACGACCCGTGGCTGCACGAGGAGCCTGCACACACGCTCGCGCCGGTGTCGCATTTTGCACCCATTTCGCCCACAAACAACTCCTCACTTACACCTTTCTCGCCTGGACCTACAATGCTCGAGACAACGTGTAGAACCAGCCGTGGCTCTGCGGACTCTGCAGACTCCAGATACACGTTCTCGGACCTGTCGATGATTGACTTGGTGCGGGGCTTGAACGGCGCCGCCTTCGACCCCTTCGCCGGTGGTGGTGACGACGCAGTCTTGGTCAGCGATCCCGACGACGACGATGACGGCATGATTCCTGTTCCAAGCCATGGAGTTCTAGGATCCCAGTCCCGAAGAAGGCTTAGCACCAACATGGGCGGGCTTCGGAGCAGGCTCTCCAACCAAAACCTCGTGGGGTTTTTTGTGGCACAAAGAGGTCGAGACGAGGACTCAAAAGCGAGGACAGAGCCTAAGAGGCACAAGCTTTCCATGCGTGGTCGCCCAACATCCATGGAGTTGCGCACCAGAAAGGCCTCGGAGACTTTATCGACGTCTCCCGCCGCAAGAGGAGGTGTTCTCGAGCAGACGGAAAGAGGAGGTGTTTCCCAGCAAACGGAAAGAGGGGGTGGTCCCGAGCTCACTGAAAGCGGCATTACAGATTACCCTAAAAGAGGCATTACCGACACCGAGAAAAGAAGCACACCGGAGCCCGCCGAAAGCACAGACCCTGGTGAGAGCATCGACACGTTGCAAGTGGCGGGAGGCACCAAAGCGCTTTTGAAGGACGAGGTCTCGGAAACATCCTTGGTTCTTTTGGAGAAACCCAAGCCAAAAAAACCTACCCGGAAAGCACCCGCAGAAAAGGCGCAAGGCGCGTTGCCGGATGAAAGCCCAAAGCGTGACGAAAAGCCCGAAGTGCCACCGAGAAATCTCAAGGCGCCGCCCAAAAATCCACCTCCCGAAAACGACCTGTTCAAAAATGTTCCGGCCCAAAATGTCCCGTTCGAAACCGCCCCACCCCGAAACACCCCGCCCACAAACGTCCCATCCAAGAACGTCCTTCAAGATATCAAGCCGCCAGGAGAGCAAGGAACTCGGACTGAAGCAAAGGACATGCAGGAACGCGGTCTTGGAAACCCAGTGGAAAAGCACAAGTCGAGGCACGCAGCATTAAAGTCGCTTGACCCCGGCCAGGTCACGGCCGCAACGGGTCAGCTTGTCCCCACCAAAACGGAGCTGGAGGCAAAGTCCAAAGATGTCCACGTCGGCACCGCATGGATGCGCAAATCTGCATCCAGCTTGTTCCCGCTGCTTACCCGGGACGGAGCAAACACGCTCCCCGCATTCCAGCGATGGTCAAACTTGCTCGGCAGCAACAGCAGCCATGCCAACGAACACTCGTCGGCTTTTCTTCCGCGGCCCAGTGAGGACTGCAATACGTTCTCCGGGGCCGAGTTCTTGCAACATGATATTGAGCCTCGGAGCAGTGTTCCGGACTGCACGGAGCGCGGCAAGCGCATGTACTGGCGGCGGTTGATCCAGGGCCGGTTTTCGTGGGGCCGCAAGAGCTCGAAGGTCAAAGAGGAGCCCTTCTGTAACAGCGCTCCAGTGGCGGTGAATTTGAAGAAGTTGGTTATGGAGGGCGAAAAACCCGTGAGGCCAAGCTTGAAGCACACCAAGCGCGAGGCCAGGTCGGAGGCAAAGGGCAGGGTCAAAAGCGGAACCGGTCCTGCAACCGAAAACAAGAGCCGCATAGTTTACGGGCACGAAATAAAAAGCGACGAGGGACGCAAATCCGGAAAAGTTGACAAAGGTGCATGCGGGCCTGGTGGCTCGAAGCATATTTCCGGCGAAGCCGAGCCCAAGAAGACTCGCTGCCCCGAGGCCAAGGCCAAAAATGGGTCCGAGCCCACATCAAAGTCCCCGGGACAAAAGGCCGGCCATAGATCGAACGGGAAACCGAGTGAGGCAAAAAACAAGAAGAAATTCTCCAAGCATAAGAAATCAGAAGGAGCCCTGAAGCCTTAGGCGGCCATGGGTGGAGCCGTTATGGGGTCCGCCGAGGGCTTTACAGCCGCCAAATTCGGCCGTTTGGTCAAATTCCCTTTGGTCTTTGATTTCCTTTGATTTCCTCATGCTTTGCTGACATTCGTCCTTTTCGGTCGATCTTGGCTTGTTGAATCGAATTCCGTCGATTTCTTCACTTTACTAAATTTACTTCCGTCGTGTTTTCCGGCAGCTCTGCCGCCAATGCCCCTAGCGGTGGCCCGCTGGAAACCACCAGCCAGGAATTCTAGCTACTCCAACCATGGATGCACGCAGCGGTCTTGCTCCTGCATGCGGCCGCGCTTATCTAGCGCTCTGAGTCACCGCACTATCGCTTTCACCGCTTTCACCGCACACGCTTCACCGCACTATCGCTGTCTCACACCTACATACTCAATACAATGTACGACTTGAAAACATTGGTACGGCCCAACATCGCCACGCTCGAGCCATACCGGTGCGCACGTGACGACTACAAGGAAGGAATCCTCCTCGACGCCAACGAAAACACCCACGGCCCCGCCCTCGACCGCATTGGGTCCTGGGAAGATGCGTTGCAGCTCAACCGGTACCCGGACCCCCACCAAACCGAGTTGAAGCAGCAGATTGTGGACTTCCGCAACCAGCGGCCCAACGAGTTCTTGAAGGGGGCGCCCAGCCTCTCGCCCCGAAACTTGTGTTTGGGCGTGGGGCTGGACGAAAGCATTGACATGCTCTTGCGGTGCGTGTGCGTCCCTGGGCGTGACAAGTTGTTGGTGTGCCCGCCCACGTACGGGATGTACTCCATCTGTGCGTGTGTCAACGACGTGGAGTTGGTCAAGGTGCCCTTGACGGTGCCTGAGTTCCAGGTGGATTGCGGCGCGGTGCTCCAAACCATCCAGCAGGACGCCAGCATCAAGTTGATCTACATCACGTCTCCAGGAAACCCCACCGGCAAGTTGGTCTCTGTACAGGACCTTGTGGGCTTGGCGGAGAAGGCCCGCGAGCGGTGGAACGGGCTAGTGGTGGTGGACGAGGCGTACATTGACTTCACCGAGGCCGCGGACGGCCAGTCGCCGTCCATGTCTACCTTGGTCAACCAATTGGACAACCTCGTGGTGATGCAGACGCTCTCCAAGTCATTTGGGCTCGCCGGGATCCGCCTCGGAATCACCTTCTGCAACGAGGCGCTCGCGCGGATCCTCAACGCCATGAAGTACCCGTACAACATCTCGCTGTTGACGTCGGCCGTGGCCACGAGGAGCACCGAGAAGGGCGGGCTTCTGGTGATGGCCGGCCACGTGGAGCTGATCCGCGCGCAGCGGCAGCTCGTGGCCGCCGAGTTGGCGCGCATGGAAGGCATAGGCAAGAACATTGGCGGCATGGACGCAAACTTTGTTCTTGTGCAGGTGTTGAACCAGGACGGCGCCGCTTGCAACCAGACGGCGAAAAAGGTCTACACTGACTTGGCCACCTCCGATTCCGTGGTGGTTCGGTTCCGCGGAACGGAGTTGAATTGCACGGGAGCATTGCGGATTTCCATTGGAACCGAGCAAGAGAATCAGGTGATGCTCCAAAAGCTTGCAACGGCTTTGGCGAAGGTTCGAGGCACCTGAGCCGGTGCGCAGTGCTGGGAATCCGTGTGCTGGGAATCCGTGTGCTGGGAATCCGTGTGCTGGGAATCCGTGTGCTGGCAGGTACTGGCCAGATGCGGCATGGCTTGCCTTGACTAGAGTACTTATGCAGGATACCCCTAATGGGCAGGGCTATCGGTGAAGATTAAGCGCTCTGCTCAGCGCTTAGACCAATTGCATCAAGGGCTCTTCCTACTCTCCTGTTCAGACTGGTGCTCAATGGTACAACCACTACGGCCCAATACAAGGGACGTGGCGCCGCCCAACCGAGGAGGGCGTGAAAGAACATAAGGTGGTTTTGGAAATAGACGAGATCGGTGGAAGAGACGACCAGGCTTTGTATTTAGTCCGTTTGTTCCCACTGACTCACGTGCCTGACCCAACACCGTAGTCAGGTCGCAGCATCCTTTACATAAGCCCTTGTACAAGATACGAGCGAGGCGGGAGCGATATGAGAGCGATATGAGAGCGGTACCGGAGCGACACGAGAAGCAATCCCAGAAGCAATATCAGAAGCAATACCAGAAGCAATCCCAGAAGCAATATCAGAAGCAATCCCAGAAGCTATATCAGAAGCAATCCCAAAAGCGGTCCGCATCGAAACGGTGAAGCATGCTGAGAGCCCAAGTCACGTGGCGGGATGGTGCGCGCACGCAGGCCCCCAAATTTCATGTCCGCGAAAACGCACTCAGCACCAAGCACGCATCATGGCCAAGCAGAACTTCGTGGGCCTCGTGGTGTCCCAAGGCAAAATGAACAAAACAGTCAAGGTGCGTGTGCAGACCAAGGCCTACGACAAGGCCGTGCACAAGGAGGTGTTGAAGAGAAAAGACTACCTTGTTCACGACGAGGGCAACATCTGCAAAGAAGGAGATGTGGTGAGAATCGAGAGCATCCCCAAGATCTCCGCCCGCAAGTACTTTGCGGTGGCGGAAATGAAGGTCAACAAGGGTCAGAAGTTTGCGTTGTACCAGAGCTTGGCCAAGGAGAAAGTGGCGGCCGAGAACGAAGCCAAATTGCAAGCGTTGATGACAAGGCGCCACGAGTACGAGCACGTGATCAAGAAGGTGGAGGACTTGAAGGCGTTGGACCGCCTCACCATGGCGTTCCACAGCAACCGCGACGCGGACAAGGAGGCCATTTTGCGCCAGGTGGACGAGATCAAGCTGCGCTACAACATCGAGATCTGGCCCACCACCGAGCCCGTGGTCTCTGCTGACATTGTCGAAAGCGACCGCGACTTGGCGGTGTTGGAAAACAGAGTGCTGCACATCAAGGCCATCCTAGACAAGCTCATGTCGCCGGAGTATGCGACGCAGAGACAGCAGATGTTGGAGCACACCACCAAGGGCAAGTATGGAGATGTCAATGCGCTAGAGAGGGCTATCCAGAAGAACCTCTTGCGCAAGTACGTATTGGACGCACGCAATCTGCTTCCGGTATCTCTCTAGCCATGTACATAGACGCAATGATTGCGAAGGGCACGAGGCCGTGGTAGGTACGATGTCCTGGCTGGTCCTATAGCACTAGATGAGAGGTGAGGGGAAGCAATAATCAAAGGAGACGGTTACTAGAGGGGAACAGGTAAAGAGAGACAGGTACCACAGTCATTAAAGAGGACAGAGTACTTAGAGAGTAGTCATCAAAGGGACAGAGTACTGACAGAGTAGTCACTTGAAACACCGGTAGTAAGAAAGGGCCAGTGGTCCACCCGTACCTTCCAGAATGCCGGTCACGAGCCCGGCGCCGGTGCTGCGTGATGCCTCTGATAGTCGCCTACCAACACCAAACAAGCATACAAGCAACAGCGCCCCCAGCACACGCAGCATCACGGAACCCAGCCACGCGGACCAGGAACCGCAGACTCCGACCCGCAGGCTCCTTTTTCCTCCGCAATTGACCCCTCATTTACCTTAGAAGGCGCAACACCTCAGGCTCCCCGCCGTCTGCCTTTCACCCCGGCGCCGCTGTTCTCCAGTGCCCCAGTCTCCAGTGCCCCAGTCTCCAGTGGCCTAGTCGCCCTTCTCCCCCCGCAATATGAACAAGTCAGCCACATCCCAACTCCTCCGACGAAGGCTCACTGACGCCAAAGAGCTCATCGGGCTCCTGCACCAAAACACCATCCTGGTGCTTCGTTCCGACTCTCTCCTCAAGTACAAAGACAAATTCAAGTGCATCCTCATCCCCAGTCATCTCGAGGAGATGGAGCGCCAGGCGGCCTTGATGGACGACGAGCCGTTCGACGTGCGCAGGACGCACTTCTTCCTCGAGCATTCGCTCCGTGTACCCGTGATCACCGTGACCAACCTCAGCGTGCAGCCTGGAGAACGCCAGTTTGTGGTGTGGCTCATTGTGTCCGCATACTTCCCGTTGATTTCGGCGTGCCTAGCCCCTCTTGCCAACTTGGTGTCGTTCATAGGTCTTCTCCAGAACTGGAGATACGACCCCGTGCTCCATAAAGACCATCACGAAGCCCGCTCCGTGTTGCCGCTCAACATCATCGCCTTTGTTATGGGAATTCTTGGCAACGCGTCGCTAGTGTTGAACTTCCTGGGCCTCTTCCGCTACTCCTTCACGCAGTGCGTGTCTATAACGTGCTGGATCTCGGCTGCGTCTATTTTGATGGCCGCCGTGATTGTGACTGCCCTCGACCCGGTCCCCAGTATTGTTCTCACTGAGGGTTATTGGCTTGCGGTGTTCACCGTGGGGATGTACTACCTCTGCCTGCTCATCATGCTGCTCAACTACTTGGGCTACTGGCTCCAGAAATACCCGGCCACGCTCAACTTGACCCGCAAACAGCGCCTGCTCATGTCCTTCACCATCCTGTTTTGCGTGTGGCAGGCCATCAGTACCATTGTGGTGTCCAAGCTTATCCCGCGTCTCTCATACGGCAGCTCCCTTTACTACTGCACCGTGTCCATGTTGACGATCGGCCTAGGCGATGTGGTGCCTGAAACGGCCGGCGCAAAGGTCTATGCCTTGACCTTTTCGTTTGTGGGCGTCCTTATCATGGGACTTATAGTGTCGGTGCTACGGCAGGTGGTGCTCACTTCTGCAGGACCGAGTATCTTCTGGCACCACGTGGAGATCAAGCGTCTCAAGGCATTGGCGAAAATGAGAGCTGCTGCCACCAAACCGACTGGTGGGTCCATTCATCTGGGCCACGACACCAGCCCGCACATGCGAAGCAACCCCGACGAGGATCTTTCGTTTGCATCTATTCGCCAGATCCGCCGAAAAGTCCACGTCAGTCAGTCTCAGAAGCAGCTTCTATGGACCGTGGTGATCTTCATTCTGTTCTCGCTTCTTGGCGCATTGATATTCTCCAGAATCGAGAAATGGAACTACTTCAACGCGGTGTATTTCTGCTTCCTCTGTCTTCTAACCATTGGGTACGGGGACTTCCACCCGCAAACACCGCTCGGGAAGGTGTTTTTCGTCATGTGGGCCATCGCTGCTGTTCCTTTGATGACAATCTTGGTGCTGAACGTGGGCGATCACATTTACGATACCGCGGTGAAGGTGGACGACTTCACGTCCCGTGCATTCAGCTTCAAAACCTATGCGAGGCTCTTCTCCCGCAAGCTTCAAGCAAACGACGCTCCCACTCAACCACAGCTGCCAGAGAAGCTGCCCTCGCCCGAGCCGCACACCCAAGAAGAGGTCCAGCTACGTAAGACCCGTGAAATTGTCAAGAGCTTCGGCACGTTCAAAACGCTTTTTGTGGATATGTTGGAGCATCCGGAGAAAAGATACGACGCAAGCGAGTGGAGGGACTTTCTCGAGTACTTTCAGGTGCATGATCTATCCGAACAACACTTCTGGATGGGCGAGTTTCTGCCCTTGAAGTTGCCTCTAAAAGAGTCCAACTACTTGTTGATGACTGCAATGTTCAAGATGGCACATGACTTGAGAGAATTGCAGCAAATGCAAGAAAAGGCAATGAATTCGGATACCGCCTCAACTCTGCTTTCGTTGTCAACAGACCTTGGCCCTTTGAAACTGCCTGGAAACTACGCCCCAGGTTCCGATCCGACTCAGGTTTCATCGGACGCATATAATCAACTCAACCAGAGACACTAAACACTGCTTCACATAGGTCTGGTCCTGTCCCATTCTGGTGCCCGTTCTAACTACACTCACTTCGTGGTCCACTTCTGTCCAAACTCCCCGGATTCCGTCTATCAATCCAACTTTTCATCTCCAGCGCTCTTTCCAGCCGTTTCCAAACTATTTATACCACCCGCTGAAACCGATCTATTCCCTCTCATGGATTTCACAACCGTTTCCACCTTCATACCATTGACATACCTGTACCTTGTATGCAGGCCATATGCGCGTCCATCAGTGCACTTAACATCGCCTGCCTGGCTCCGAGATAACCATTGGCTGGGCCTACATTTGCACACACCAAACAGCATCTGAGGTACAAGCGTCTCTTTAACGCAGGGTGACCAGTTTTTTCCCTTTTACCCTTTCCGGCGGTTTCACTTGGACCACCACGAGGTGGCTCTCTCGACGGCATTGACGTCTGCCTCTCCCCCAGCGGAGTCGTACGAACTACACGATATGGCCCTGGAGGTGGCGCCAACGCCATATGACCCCGTGGTGTGGCGGTTGGCACGGGTGCAGGTTTCTCTCTCCCAGCTCCAGTACGCCACATTCACCCTCATCGGCATCGCGCTTCTTTGGCCTTGGAACTGCTACCTCAGCGCCCTGGCATACTATGGAGACCGGTTCTTGCACTCGCCCGCGTTGGTCAAAATCTACTCGTCAACCATGATGTCAGTGTCGACGATTGCGCTGACCACATTCAACTATTTCTTATCGCAGAAGCAGAAAGGCGCCAACTATACCTACCGAATCAACGCGGGGTTGGGGCTCACCATAGCCATTTTTGTGGTGATGGCGTTCTCATGCACCATGGACTTGTTCATTCGCATGAACGACACGGTGTTCTTCACCGGGCTTATGCTGATGGTGTTGTTCAGCGCCATGGCGACGTGCTTGGCGCAAAACGGCACTATGGCCACGGTGAATATCTTGGGCCAGCTCTACACCAATGCAGTGATGGTTGGTCAGGCCATTGCAGGTACTCTTCCGTCCATCGCTTTGATCTTGTCGATCGTGCTCTTTGGCGACCGGAACCACCAGGGCTTCTTTGAGCCACCCGACGAAGCTTCCGACGACTACTACCTTGATAAGAACTACGGTCTCTTTATCTACTACATTACGGCCAGTTTGGTATCCATGGTATCAATCCTGCTTTTCGCGCTCTGTGGCTACCTTAAACAGGAGTCGCTGTACCAAGCATTGTCCGAGATCATGGAGGAGGGCGAAGTGCCAAATTCCCGCTCGGCCCATGCGGATGCTTTGGATGCCTTGGGTGATGTACAGCACAGCCATGTGCCATTTGCTGTGCTCTGGTCCAAGCTCAAAATGATTGTGATGACCATCTTCTTGACCTTTTCAATCACGCTCTGCTTCCCCGTGTTCGCCTCGGTGGTTGAGTCTGTGCACCGCGACTCGGAGTTTCTCTTGTTCAAGAAGAGCATCTACATTCCGTTCATCTACTTGGTGTGGAACGTGGGCGACTTGGTGGGCCGCATCTTGTGCGGACTGGCCAACTCCAAAATACTCATCGAAAGCCCCAGGACCTTGCTTTTATATTCATGTGCTCGCTTGGCGTTCATCCCGTTGTTCCTCACGTGCAATATTCACCCGCAGGGCCAGGGGGCCCTCATTCCCTCGGACTCGTGGTACATACTACTCAATTTCCTTTTCGGCCTCTCCAACGGCCAGCTAGCAACTTCGTGTTTCATGATTGTGGGGGACCACTGCGACGGGGCCGACGAAAAGGAAGCGGCAGGTGGGTTCACCACGGTTTTCTTGAGTGTGGGGCTTGCGGTCGGCAGTGTCATGAGCTACTTTTTGGTGCTAGTGGTGGGATAGCGCGGCAGGCCTGGAACAGGAGTCTTTGCAAAGAGGTTGGGTTCGCGTGTCTATATTCACTAGTCCCAACTGCCATAGCAGCTGCTCAATGCACATGTCTATTTTGGAGTGTTCCAATCAACTGGGCTGGCGACGGTTTATGCGACGGTTTGGGGTTTATGCTGCGGTTTGGGGTTTATTCGGCGGTTTGGTTGAAGCCGGAACCTCACACGCCCTTGCCTGTCAGGTTCCTACCGAGAGAATACCAGATGGCGCGACAGCTTGTGCTACTCCATCGGACGGGTGTTCAAGGTGGCCTCGAGGCTGTACCCTATTGGAGCTGGAAGAAAGCGGTGAGAGGTAGGGCATTTGCAATCTCTGGCGTTTCGTGTCTACCGCATGGCATTCACTCGGCACCCAGTGACGCCCACCCATGGGAGTGACCAGTCTTTCCATGTCTAGTGGTACCAGAAATGGTCTAATTATAAAGATTCAATGGTTGGCCAGGAAAACACTCTGGCAAAGAGTGTGGTCACTGGTATTGTTATCGTATCCTTTGGAGGTGAGCCCTTTCCTCGGTCTCAAATCGCTCATATGTTAACGTGCTCTGCATCAAGCAAAGCTACTGATAATACGCGCTGCAAGGGCCAGTGCAGCAATGAGCGGTGCCTGAAAGTCAAGCGGGGACTGATAGTTTCATGCTCGGTCAACGCATACAGAGGACCCATGCTGGTGTGAGCGTGCAAGCCCCACTGTAGCTTCGGCCGCATTCATAATGCCCACAGCGGAATATTCTTGTGTGTACTTTGATTGTAGTCGTTGAACGTTTATACTTATATGTATATCATCCACCTTCTTCACTTGGGTTTCTTAAATCCCATAATCTATTTAGCTTTATTTTTCATAATATTATTTATAAATACCCGAGTTATTTATAATACATGCGGTTCATTTAGTTCCGGTTTCTCGGGGGTAAAGACCTAGACTTCGGTAAAGAAAGATTCTAGAATGCACCCTTGCAACCGCAGATTTTGGACTGTAGCGGCATATTTTGGGATAAGAAACAAAAGAGGCGGAAACACCCAAAGGAATTAGAATTAGGTTTATGGTACAAGCGTAAAAAGGAAGATGAGTTCAATCATTAATAGTTGAGACTTGCGTTCAATCTTTAATCTTTTCTACCAAAGTGAGCTGTTTCATTGGTGATGATGTAGCTTTGCTTGGTGGAAAAATACATAGTGTCAAAACGGAAGAGAAGAGGAAAACAGAACTTCAGGTTTCTTTAACAGTTTCTTCCATAACTATTGCTTTACCCGAATTTAAAGTGACGCTCTTATATTTCCGTCTTGATTAGAATTTAAGTTGCTTTGAAGCATCAGGGAGAGGTTCGTCTCTGTTTGGGTTTCGTGAATCTACTTGGCCAGCTACATCTCTTCTGCAAAGTATACTTCTGTATCTGGTATCTCCACGAATTTACCTAACCGCCACCATTTGAGGATGCTTTGGGAAACTTGCCAGCCCCGACTGGAGTAATACGGAATTCCCAAATTGGCAACCGGGGCTGGCATCATGCCAGAAAGGTTCCATTGCACGTTTCATGTGAAAGATCAGCAGTTGCAATCAATGGCTAAAACTTTTACTGTGCTGGTTCCTTTTATTATGCATGGGTGGTCTGATTCGTTTTGCCGCCGGTTCGAATCACTGCCCGCTGAAACATTAGGCGCTGGTCTGAATAGCTGCGGAAACTGCAATAACCACACAAGCTTCCCTGAACCTGGCCGAGCCTAGATGGGGAATACGGTGTTTGTGAGCACAAATCGCAAGCCAAAGGATCATCGCCACGGGGCACCGGCAGGCCCTCCACTGGCCTTGGTATCGGCGCGGCAACGGCTTGGGGCCGTGCGCTGAATGCAGGACGGTGCACCCCAGAAAGCTGCCGCCGCGCCTTGGTCACGTCACCATGACCTTCTGGGACGATAACAAAGACAAGTTCAAGTCGGCAGGTGTGGCCACTGTCAAAGGCGTGGGCCACGGCACAAAGGCGTTGGGGAACGCTGGTTACAAGGCCTACAACAACCGCTCTGGCGGCACCTCCTCGGAATCAAAGCCCGACGACTACGTTGCTGGATCCTTGCCATCCTTGACCAAGGAGCAGCTCCATTCTATGCCTGCGCCACCTCGCCGGGGTGAGAGTCAGCCAGCGGGAAATGTTTTACAAACTCAACAGACTCAAGGAGTTCCTGGACAAGTTCCTGGACAAGTTGCTGGGCAAGTTCCTGGGCAAGTTGCTGGGCAAGTTCCTGGACAAGTTGCTGGGCAAGTTCCTGGGCAAGTTCCTGGGCAAGTTGCTGGGCAAGTTCCTGGACAAGTTGCTGGGCAAGTTCCTGCGCAAGTTCCTGGACAAGTTCCTGGACAAGTTCCTGCGCAAGTTCCTGGACAAGTTCCTGGACAAGTTCCTGGACAAGTTCCTGGACAAGTTCCTGGACAAGTTCCTGCGCGAATACCTGGCCAAGTTCCCGGACAAGTTCCCGGTCAAGTTCCCAGTCAAGTTCCCGGTCAAGTTCCCAGTCAAGTTCCCAGTCAAGTTCCCAGTCAAGTCCCGCAACCATCTCCTGCGCATTCAATGTCTCAGCATCCAGTGCCTACCCAATCAACACCATTCATGTCATCTCAACTAATGCCAGGCCAACCGTCTGCTGATGAAGCTTCTCCAGTAGCGCAACAGAGTATGCTTCAGCAATCGGCATCGCACCTCCAGACCCTCGGTGGCCTCGCTGCTAACCCACATTCACAGCAATTGTACCAGAAAGTCAGTGGGCAAGCTCCAAACCCCGATATTCAGAAGTTGTACCAGCAAGTCAGTGAACAAGCATCGAAACCGCAAGTTCAGAAGTTGTACCAGCAAGTCAGTGAGCAAGCATCGAAACCGCGAGTTCAGCAATTGTATCAACAAGTGAGTCAATCGCAAAACCCTCAAATCCAAGAAATCCCTTCCTACCTGCAAGCTACAGCAAACCCCCCAGGGGTTCCGCCAAGAATGCCGAACCCCGGCCAACCTGAAGCAGGGCAACTTGCGCCCGCAGGAGGTCCTAGTGCACCTTTGGCTACTCTGGTACCTGCTCCTGCTTTCGTTTCTCCTGCTCCTGCAGCAGCTCCGCATCCAACTCAAATTTCAACTCCCATGTCTTCTAATGATGATTCCACGAACAACGGAGGCGCTCAGCCTGCATCCAAACCAGCCCCAGACCCATTACTGTTTGCTCCGCCTCCGATCCATAAAGATAGAGGGGCTCTTTCAGGCTCTAAACCTGCTCCAAGCAAGAGTTCGCTGCCTGCACCACAGTTGCCTTCGCGTCCAAGTGCTGCCCAGATTGATGAAGTGCAAGGCCTTTCACTTGCAGATCACGTACCCCCTCCCTACGCTATGGAAGGCGGCAGAGCTCCGTCACGCACAGAATCTTTTGAGTCCGCTCGCTATAAACCGCTAGATCCCTCTAAGGTGGGGCCACCGCCGCCAAGAAGGCATGATTCGGCGGCCAAAGAGCTTCGGCCATCTTCTGTGGAGCAAACTCTTTCGTCCCGACGCCAATCTCCTTCTGGGACAGGGAGTTCCGCCGTGTCTCCACCTCCTCCGCCTCCTCCGCCGAGGTCTACCTCCGCTGCAAGTGACTCTATCTCGGGCGCTAGGAGCAGTTCAAACCTGCATGCGAGTGAAATAGGTGTGCCCCCAAAACCTAAGAAGGTGCCTCCGCCAAAGCCAAAGAAATTGCAGGCCGTGAATCCTACAGGAAATGGAATGTCCAAGCCCCCAGAGGCTGAAGACGCGGCTCACCAACAAAGCGAATCAGCTTTCGAGCAAAAGGGTCCAATCAATTTTGCTGCTGAAATCGCCAATTTGCGGCTTGGGAAGGCAAAGTCCCAACCTATTCAGCAGTCACAAGATTCAGTGGTGGACCATAAGAAAAGTCCACCTCCGAAACCAGTGAAACCTCAAATACAGAACAAAGGTACTTTAGCTGCCAAGCCCTCACTGGGAGCCGACAGGAAATCATCAAGCATCGAAGGCCCCCCTTTCAAACCAGCCAAGCCAGGGGCCTTGAGCAATCCCGAAAAACCAATTAATCTCACGGCTCGGTCAGTCGCGTCCCCAAAACCCACAGAGACTCAGGATTCGTCCAAGATACAAGGATTCACCCCATCATCTACGGTGTCTCCACCACCTCCTCCCGCAAGAGCTTACAGAAGGGCGCCTGTACCGATACCCAAAGCAGAAACCTCGATGCCTGAGTTGGATCTAGAGATTTCCACTGGGTGGTTTGCCAAGAACCCCCTTGAACTTCCAAAAGCACTTCAAGGGCTCAATTATTCTTCTGGCATCCAATATTCGACATCCACATCCGGAGGTATCAAGACAACAGACAACAAGCGCTCGCTAAAGGTGACGCTTCCCGACTTGGCAAGGATTGAGTATGCCTTTCAGTGGAGAAACCAAGACGTTGCAAATGCTCTGGTGCAAATGGTGAATTATACCCCCTCGCCAATATCTCAAAAGGTGCCCACGAAAGCGGAATTGATTGGATACAGCTCCCAGTTCGGAAACCACATTGTTTCGTGGTGTGAGCATCACTTGGGCCAGAAGGTTGGAAGCGGCGAGTGCTGGGATTTGGCAAAGTATGCGTTGGAGAAGGGCTGTGGAAATCATGCCTTTGTTTCTCAGTATTACCATCATGGCTTCCCCATTTTGGAGGTGGCGGGTTCAGCGGCGGGCCTCTCGGTCACCAAGGAACCCATGGACGAAGTAAGGGCCGGCGACATCTTGCAGTTCAAGTCCGCCAAGTTCGAGAGCAAGGCCCGTGGAACCATACAGACGGTGGGTAGCCCGGACCACACTTCGGTTGTGGTGGGCAAAGACATGGAGCGGATTTTCGTCTTGGAGCAGAACGTATGCAACGTCAAGACTGTGCAAAGAGGAGAATACGTGTTACGGGACATCACCCAGGGCTGTGTGAGCGTGTACAGACCGATGCCCAAGACTTGGGCAGAGTAGGACAAATGCGCACGCCGGGAACGCTCTCAGGTATATTAGTATAATGAGATAACACTAGTACGACCAATGAAAAGGCCCCCGATATTCTATCGAGCTCCTCAGAACGTATGGCCGCTTCAGGCCTGGCCTTGTGCTTGTTCTCGATGGCGCACTGCATACAAGACACGTAGGCCACCGGGCGCATCGCTTCGCCATCTTGCACTCATCATCTCCCACTCCGCATGCCTACTTCAGAGGCCCATGCCCCCGCTCTCTCCACGCCCCAGACGGGCGACACGTTTACTTATTCCAAGGTGAACAAGGCCGAATTGAAAAGGGACCATTTGGGCCTAGCGCCAGGAGACGACTTCGCAGAGAAGCTCCATGACTACTACTCAATACCAGAGCTAGCGGCTTTTCTCGACCGCCGGGATTCAGAAGCCCCTAACCGGCGCGTGTACAAGAAGGTGACACTCCAGTTCCCCGACAGTTTGATCTGCGACTCTGCTGCTGTCGTCCAGAGTCTCCAGAAGGTGCTCAGTCAGCCGGACAGGCAGAGCGATGGTCAGGTCCTTGAAGAGCCCCTGAACCAAAACAAGAGTCTAGAGATTTGCAAGGATGAGTGCAGTTGCAGAAAGGAAGCTGAGGAGAATTCGAGCACCCAGAATACTGGGAAGATGAACGAGGGCAAACAATGCAACCAGTCTCAGTGCAGCCAGCCCCAAGCAAATCAGAACACCAAAGGCACGGCTGACCCATTCCATTGGCTATCACAGGAACAGCGACTCTGGATCTTGGCTGACACGTCGTACTCTGCATGCTGTATTGATGAAGTGGCGGCCGAACACGTGGGCGCAGACTTGGTGGTCCACTTTGGCGATGCGTGCCTCAATCCAGTCGCCTCAATCAACGCGGCCTATGTGTTTGGAAAGCCAAAGCTAGACATGCAAGAGGCCGAGGCCAAGTTCCGCCTGAGGTACCCTGACCCCGGCGCCCAAACCGTGGTATTGATGTCGGATGCCCCCCACACGTACCTTTTGGAGGATTTGACCAAGCGGTTGCCAGAGTACTCCATTGTGCGAGCTGAATTGCATGTCCCCAGCAACGTCACGTGCATCGGGTATCAGCCACGAGCCCACGGCGACGCCAAAGCGCTCAACCGGGTGTTGATCTTCCCTCAAGGCTTCGCACCCGACGAAGGCTTCGATCCACTGCAGTTGGACCTCTTCCACTTGACCGTCCCTGAGCCCCCCCGGCTTCTCCAGCTCACGACCAAATTCCGCTCGGTCACCACATACCTGGGCGGCGCGGTATCGCAGGGCCCGTTCCCCAGCCTTATGCGGAGATATAAGTTCATGCACATGGCTCGGTCTGCAGGCACCATTGGGATTCTCGTGAATACGCTCTCGTTGGCCAACACCAAGAAACTCATCAGCGAGGTCTCCAAGCAAATCCAAGCCGCAGGAAAAAAGCACTACGTATTTGTAGTGGGCAAGCCCAATGTGGCCAAACTAGCCAACTTTGAGGTTGTGGATGTGTGGTGCGTCTTGGGGTGCGACCACCAGGGTATCTTGTTGGATCAAACCGGCGACTACTTCAAGCCCATCGTCACTCCTTACGAGCTCTTGTTGGCCATCGGCGACGAGTTTTCCTGGACCGGTCAGTGGATCACCGACTTCGACAGCGTGCTTTCTGTTGCAGGTGCGCACGAAGACGAGGGACGTGGGCCCGGGGAACATGACAAGAACTCCAGTGATGCAGAGCCGGAGAATGACAAGAACTCCAGTGATGAAGAGCCGGAGTTTGACCCTGTAACCGGGAAATTTGTCAATGCACGGCCTTTGAGGCGACTCAACCACCTACAGATCTCGCTGGAGCCGGAGCAGGACAATGTGGATTCTCTGGCTGTGGTCAAAAAGCTTCTGGGCACCGTGGCTCTCAAGAACACTGTGTCCACGTCAGCTGCACATTTGCAGACTCGAGAGTGGACGGGATTGGGAAGCGACTGGACCTCTTCCGAACAGCTTGGCCACGAAGGTGCAGACGTGGAGGAGGGTGATGCGGGCATTGCACGGGGCTACAAATTCGACACCCAAAGCAAAGGCGCCTGATGGCCGGAGACGACCTTTGCGTCAACAAAATTATACCTTTCTTTTCATTGGACTGGAATGTGCTGGCTCACGGCAAACAAATTGCTTATATACAGACATGTTTGTGCAAGTGCCTTAACCTGAGATTCAACGCACGAGTCATTTACCCGGGGTTCCACTCGTGATACATGAATCATCGAGCCTGGCCCTCGGCATCTTCTGCGCCACTCGTTGAAGAAATGCTTGCTTCGGGGTTTTGTGTGTCTAGCTTGCAAGAGACTGGTGAGTCCCGATGCCGCGAACAGGAACTATTAATCTGCTTGGCTTAGCCATGGGTCTTGCTGATCACGTGCAAATACAGCTCCCACGGTTCAGGCCCAGGAGATTGCCTGCTCTATCGGCGAGGTGCCAAGCCTGACTGGGATGTTCCGAATCTGGAAGTGATTGAAGCCAAATCCTCCGCGACGAAGCTTCGGCATGAGAGATCTTTCTGTCGACTAATCCGCGAGCCAAGGCGTGCCTGACCAAGAAAAGGTGGGTAATCCACTCGTGAATGACGGAAATTAGCGGATAACCTCAATTTGAGAAATTAGTAAATAAAAAGTGTTTTCTGCAAGAGGAAGAGCAGGTGCATAAATAGCCAAGGGTTTATTTTGGTCCAGTATAAATCAATCCAGAATCCGTTAAAACAACACCGTCATTTTTAGAAGCCTAAAAAATCAATTGTTTTTTAGTCTTGCAGCCAGGTTGATGCCTTTTGTATTTCATCGATTTCAATCCCGCAAATCTTTTCATTTAAAAGAATGGCATATGTGCAGAAGAAGTTGCACCCAGAATTCAGTACCTCGCTCCGTGAAAGTCCCTCCTAGAGCGTTTCAAGAGGGGCCAGGGCCGAAGAAAAACCTGAAAACCCTTGAATGAAGTATAAACAGCCCCTTTCCGTTCTTCTCTGGGCATTGGGGTAGATTTGGTGCCGTTTTCTGCATGTTTAGCGTCCGCTCCGTTCAGACATATCTCCCACTCGGTATGAGAGGAAAAAGCAACAGGGACCTGTACATGCCGTGTTAAGCTGAACAGCCAACATGAGTTCAAATCACGCGTGCCCAGTGGGACAGGGTGGGTAGTGTTGGGCGGCGCAAGTAGTTGAAGGGCGCCTTTGCCTCGTCTTTCGCCATCCCAAATTATGCTTTCACACATATTCACCACTTTCCTTGAGGCAACTTGGCGTTGAAATTTCCACGCCCTGAAGCTTCTCGGACAGCTTGGAGCTCGAATTCATAACTTTGCGTCATCGTGACCTCTCGCGCGATCTAAAACAGCTCATCAAACGGACTGAAGACCCAATACAGCGTGAAACCGCCTTGAAACACAGTTAAACCCGCGTGTACATTGGCCCCAACGAAACAGAAAGCATTCTTATGGTTGGCGCGGGCTCGCCGCATATGTGGGGATGGTTGATGAAGCCGCGTGTGAGGCCGGGACTGACATGAACCTCTTGCCAGGCACGCAGGTTGGACGGGCACCTGCTATAACCCAAGACACACATGATCCCGAGAGATGTAGAAGGATGGGACATTTCGGCTCGAGTGACTCTTGCACGTTCCAGCAGAACGAAACAGACCCGTGCTTCCGAGTGCTAAACTGGGACAAGACTTTTGCCAGCGGGATTTGGAGTTCGATACGGTAAGCAAATCAAAAGAAGCGTCCCGAATAATTCATGGGGGGGCCGACCGAACTCTGCGGTCTGAGTCTGAGCGAGTTTTGGGAATCGGCCCTATCTCGGGGAAGCACGCTAACAAGAGAAACAAAAGCCCAAACCTATGCTAGGCTCCCTGACCAGATGAAAGAGTCAGGCTCCCTGAGTAGTATTCGGAAAACAAATCTCAGAAAGTAGTTGTCTTGAACGAGCCCATTGTGGCGGTGTTGGGCATTGGAGCGCTGGTGCTTCGCTTGCCGGAACGAATCTTGATTCACTTGGCGGAACTGATGGGTGCCCGGAGTTTGGAGGAGCCCAACGGTTCAAGGTCCGCTGCACTTATAGGCATAGCCAAGGTAGCTTGGTCTTCAGCTTCTCCGGCATCACAATCGCCATTTCCATGTCGAAGATGGTGGATGAACGCGAAGGCTCATGTTACCTGAAGGCAGAACTGTGTCCAGAAGATTCGGCACCCCCGTGGTCCATTTGGGTAATGATGTTCTCTCGAACAGTTATGTTGTGCTCGACTTGGACAGTGAAGTTTCGATAGCCCAGGAAAGATACGCTGATAAACAAAAACCCGAGACAGTCGTCGAGTGCGTTCCTCGTGCCCTGAACGTACCGGGGTTTTCCACCGAGTGTCTTGCAAAGACGGTCAGGGGATACCCCTCCGAGGCTGTCCGGCCATAAAGAGCCCGGATAATTCGAGCGGGGGTTGTTTGGCGGTCCTATTGGCTCAATCTCGTTGTAGGTTTAAAGACCTGTGAATCAATTTTCGAGGGAAAGGAACTTCGGGGTGAAACCGTGGGAATTTATACTGCAAACTGGCGTCGTCAGTATCGGTTGCAAAAGTGGAGAAGTTGCGCGAAGGTGTGAACATTGGCTGCGCAATGCAACCACTTCCACCCACCTCGAGAAATCTTTCGATTCAACATGAATGTTAGTCTCTTCTGCTTGGGCAGACCACTGCCTGAATCCTAGAATGAACCTTGTTTTCTGAGATGCTTGTGGACGACCTAGCCCAATCAAATCCGAATTGCAGCCATTGCCCCTGGCCCCACGCTACTTGGGTGCTCCCGAGTATCCGCCCAAAAAATATGGGGCATCTTCTTTGGATGGGTCTGCTCAATGCCTCGAGGGGTATTTCCACAAAATGATTATGTTCTCCAAGGGATATTCAAGTGTGACAGTGATACCAGTGATACTAGTGACAGACCAGTGGCAGACCAGTGACTCAGATTCAGTTACTAGTGACAGGCCAGACCATTTGTCATAGTGGGTGGAGTTTTAAAATGAATCAACGCTTCTTCCTGGAAGACGTTGGTCTTGATTCGGGAATGATTGAAGGCTCAAGAAGACTGGTCGTGATGGAGTGTACAGTGGCATCCCTGATGCATCAGTGGCGCTATATCAGTGACTTGCTGGATAATTCCAAAAACACACTGGTCAATTTTACCCTCGTTACTGAGGCGGCCAGGCCAAAGCGGAATTCTAGTTGTGGCCGGGTGGGTCACGTGCCGCGGCACATTGTTTTTCCGCTCCACACTCATCACCCAACCCATCTCCGCTCATCACCGCATCTCCGTCGCAGGTCATCATTCCTCCCTCCTGCGCATGGCTGATATAGATGCCATCGCTCATGTACTCTGCCGCACCCGCCCTTACCTCTATGCTATCGCGGTGGGTGCCAGCACACAGTGGCCGTGGCTAGCGCCCACACTCGTGTTGTGTGCAGTCGTGGAAGGGCTCCACCAACTCAACCAGAGGGCCCAGCGCCGCCACCGACCCGCGCGCATCTCGTCGAAAGACGTGGCCTTGGTCACGGGTGGATCGCAAGGCTTGGGCCGCGAGATCGTGCGGCTTCTTCTGCTAAAAGGGTGCCGGGTCATTGTGTTGGATATCGAGCCGTATATCCCCGAAGCGGCGCCGGCGTCCAACCTCGTGCGGTACGTTCCCTGTGACTTGGCGTCGGTGGAAAGGACCCAGCACATCGTACTGTCTCTAGTGCAGGAATTGACCAGCCAGAGCACTCACATCTCTATCCTCGTCAACAACGCGGGCGTCCGCCACAGCGGGCTGTTCCTCGGCACAGACCATCAGACGCTCCAGCATGTGTTCAACGTCAACACCTTTTCGCCGGGCACCATCCTTCGCACTGTGCTTGGGGCCCACGTGGCACAGCGTGGCCACCGGCTGCTCTCGGTGGTGAACGTGTCCTCGATATTGGGCTCGTTTGGCCCCTGCAATCTCCTGGCGTACTCGGCGTCAAAGGCGGCTCTCATGCAGTTGCACGAATGTCTAAGCGAGGAGTTGCGGGCGTACCACGAGATCCGGATGCTCCTTGTTCTCCCGGGCCAATTGGACACGGCCATGTTTGGCGATGTTGTGCCCAGCAGGGAGTTCTTTGCGCCGGTGGTGAACCACCGCAAACTTGCCCAAAGCATCGTGGATCGTGTGGAGGCGGGGGCTGCGGGTGTGATATGTGTGCCGTTGTATGCCAATGTCCTCCCTATTATGAAAGTGATGCCAATGCTGCTCCAGCGCCTTGCACGGTGGTTTTCCCAGATGGATGAGAAGGTGGGAGCAACCGAACCCCTGAGACACTACTGTACCAAAGAAAAACACGTCCCTGGTGGACACACAGACGATATACCGACTATATGAATTACTTACGCCAGTCGTCGAGACCAGCCGCACGCCAAGAATCGTATCATGTCCCAGGCAGCATACTGGGTCTGTCATCATGCCTGGCCAATCTGTCATTTCGAGTACACAAAATACTCCGTATATCGTCAGCGGAAAGGACCCTTTTCGTAATACTTCAGCACGGCGAGTCCTTCCAGCCATCGCCATTTCGATCCCTCGAACGTTACCAAAAATTGCACAATGCGAAGAGCCATTGGGCACAGCGTCAATTCTGTGGACCACTTCATCATCGAACGCCCATTCAACACATCCCTGAGCAGACCCAGATATTGAAGCAAGCTTCCAACTCGGGTATACAGATAGCGTTCCGGCACCACAGGCGTAACCGAACAAAGGTGGAGCGCCACGTGGCGCCCTCACAAAGGGCTTTGCGTCCTCACTGGGCCTTCTTCTCCAAAAGGCTCTTGAAAATAGCCGAAGTCTCCGGCTCGTTCAAGAACCCAAACTCATCGAACATCTTCATGAATGCGATCTTCTCTTCAAAGACAGCCCCATCTCCAGACACAATCTTCACTCGGTAAACAGGCTCAAAGGGCTCTGTCCATGTGTATACAGATATCTTGTGACCCTTTCTATAGCCAATGTATGTGTTGTCCTTATACTGGGGTCCCTTGGAGAGATAGTACAATACAGCACTGACGACGAAGTAGACGAAGATAAGCGTGGCAATCACATAGTAACTATCCTTGAAGCTTACCTTCTTCTCCAAGTAGTACAAGAAAGCACTGATTGCCACGGTGGCCAACCCTAGCGCAAGTTTCAAGTCGATCAAGGCGAACGACTGCTCGTATCCTAGCTGCAGGAGCGCCTGGGGAAGAAACTCGTCGGTCTCTGTTTTCAATTCCGCCACGGAGTTCAAATTGACTTTTTTGCCCATGGTGCCAGGTAATAAGGTGCCAATTAGTAGCTTGTTAATTGATGGCGCCCTGAGACAGTGATGTGTTCGCTCATGGAGGGGACGCGCCATGGTCACGTGCCGCGCCTGCACATTGGTGCACCCGGGCCCAGTGCGGGTCCGTGTGGTGGTGTTTTCTTTAATTAGATTTAAATGGATGAGTATTACCACGGGCTAGGAATTTTGCGTATTAGGCACTGCATTGTAGTATTTTAGGACTTGGTTTGGTTATGGTATTGTGGATCATTCATCATTAGTGCAGCGTGGGGCCAACAAGGTCCATGCTATGTTTCGGTTTCATAGTAGATCGTGGGCCCACGCCTAGTGTTGCAGATTGTTATAAAGAAAGCAAAACATACTTTTTCTTCTTCTTCCCCTTTTTAGAATTCTCGGCTTGCTGTCTTTCGATTTCTTCTCGCGCCTTTCTAATCATCTCAGTTGCTTCCGAATCGTCGTCCTCGGCGGATTTAGGCACCGCAGTCCCCCAGATTGACTTTTTTGTCAGAGGAGCGGCTAGACTGGGGCCAGGAGACGCCGATAATGTGGGAAGCTCGCGGAAGTCCGAGATACTAAGGCTGCCCATCATGCCGGGGTTCCATTCGCCGTGGATATCAGCCCCCGGGATTCTGTTGTTCTCTCGCTCTATGAATTCACGTGCTCGCCGTTCACTATCGGCCATGGCACGCAAGCGGTCGTTCTCCTCCTTTTTGTGTTTTCTGCTGGTGGCATTGCTCCTCCTCTTTAGCTCCGGCTCAAATTGCTTCCAAGCTTCGGTGGACAAAAAGTCGTTAGCTTCCCATGAGCATTCCAAGAAGCCCACCAAAGTCCCATGTGGCAAATGGGAGAGATACTTCAATTTGGAAGTTGCGGTACCTGCATCAAGTTCCTCAAAGCGGATGTTTTCCACTTTGGCCACCAAGGAGTCTGGAAGCTGCTCATAGCTGTCATTATAGCTTGTTTTGAGAACCTTCATATCTAGAGGTGAAAGGATGTATGTTGTAGAGGCTTTAAACCCCGTCTGGTAGAAGTAGAAAGTCTGGCCAGCCAGTTGCACAGGAGTAGAGTCAGGCTGTGGGTTTTCCTCCGAGAACGAAGAAGACCACGCATTCAATTCGTCACCGATGGCTTGCATGGCCATTTCAACATACTTGCCATCATCCATGTAGAGTTCACGGTCGAGCTTGTAGGCAGCCTGGATATCGTTCTTTTCTAGTTCGTACATTGCCAGAATATACGCCATATCGGCCTTGAAAAAACGCAGGTACTGGGAAAAATCGTGGGGCAGATTTACCCAGGGTAATGAATTGAGATCGGAGCCCTCCATGGAGCGCGGCAACGGAACTATGCCCCGGGTATTTCTGTTCATGAGCGTTAGTACCACATCCTCACCGATCCGGGGCACTTCGAAGCGTTCATCCACGTCCATAATCTTCACTGGCTTCACATTCGACTTTCGGATGATTGACCCACACAATGGACAGTCGTTGTATTTCTCAACAATTGCCTTGCTTTCCCGTTTCATATGCACCGGGACTTCATTGGACAAGAGCGAGAGAAGGCACGTCAAACACAACATATGGCCACAGGAAGTGATCATACGTGGGGCCACTAGCTCTTTAGTGAGGCAGATCGGGCAAGAGGGCCCTTTGGGCACTATAATCTGGATAATGTCGCCAGTGTCTACAGGCACATTGGGGTCGAGCTGCTGCGCCTGATACTGCTTGCGGCCATCCACGATGAACTTGTAGTTTAAGTTGATAAAAGACATTCCGTGTGCAAGAAAGTGCTTCTTGGAGCTTTTTCCGAAAGATCCTCTCTTAGCTCTATGCGGCGGATGCTTCTGATGCAGTTGGTGATACTCGGGCAGATCTCGATACAGCTGGTAGTTGAAGAAGTTGTTGACGACATTTTGGTGCTTTCTAACCTTGGAGTTGCGTTTTCCTTTCTCGTCGTGCTTGAGTTCTGGAGCCTTTTTTATCTTGCCGGTGTCATTCATAGCGGAATAAAGCGACTTGGCGTTTGCTTGGGCGGTGCACTCCTGGGGTTGCAAACAAGATTCACTGTTGGGATGGTCGTCTGAGTAATATGTGAGAGCTACTTAGTGATGATGTAATGGTTCAAAGTCTCGATAGGAGGAGAGGGCTTTGCTGTTGGGAGGGCGTTGCTGTTGGGAGGGCGCTGCTGTTGGGAAATGCCACGCTATTTTTGTTGTGGAATGGATAGGCGGAGGCCTTGAGCGCGACTGCACACGGGAAGGTACAGGATTGTATGGGTACGGCAATAAAGAAGCAGCTGTTCCGGGACTGGCGCCTTGCTGAAGACGGGAAGCGTCCAATGGTGGAGTGTCAAGCAACTGCTGGGCAGGTGAGCGCTTGCCACGCTGCACGCCGCTGGATCACGTGCCCGTGCACGCGCGCTCCCCCACGTGATGCACATTCCCCCCTGGACTCCGCTTGCCGGGACAAAATGCCCAGCAATTCCCCAAAAGACTGCAAATTTTGCCTTCATACCGACACCTGTTTCACCTACACGTGTCTCACGTTCGCCCGCTAGACCAATCGACGGTTTTCCTTCTCGTGTGGCGATAGTATCAGCTAACAAACCTTCACGGGCAGTGTATGCAGGTGCAGCTCGCGCACTCGTACTAAATATATACACCACACTATCGCCACCATTCCGCTGTCCCTTTTCCAACAAGACTCACCCTGAGAAATCACGCAGAGAAAAGCAAGCTTAGTCAAGCTGAAAGTCACCTGTGTATATCCTAGGATTAGCTAGCACTCCTCACTAGCAAGCTGGAGAGCTTTCGGTGGTTATCGAGGTTTACACAAGCTACCCTATAGCTACAAGACTGGAGTATCAGTAGCTTGCACAAGCTTCACAAAAGGTCTCCGAATAGCAAGCCATATATTGGCCTCTTCAGCTAGACAGAAATCCGTCTCAAGCCTTACAGTCCGTTAGCCATAACTGGCCAGTCAGTCAGCTACTTAGACCTATCTAGTGTATGAGCTCATCAACTTATATCCAATTTCGCTAATCGACCCACCAGCTCTCAGCATCTCAACAATTAGCATTCTCATCACAGCTACTTTACCACATTTTCATCTGCAAACTCACCGGTGCAGTTCATCAGAATATCTATTTCTCTGCAGATGTCTGAATTGCCCGCACATCCTCCACAGTACGAAGATCTGCACACGCAGCATTATGATATCGAACAATTTGAAATCGAAGACTCCAACACCCGCCAAACCACCCCCGGCTCTCGGTTGGCTGTCGCCTTGCAGGCCACACAGAGGGTATATGTCACGTGCAAGGGACTCGTGATGGCTCCCATTCTCCATTACCTGACGCCGCTTCGAGAAGCATACCGCTTTGCCTCCAATAAGTACGAGCTGTACATATTGAAAGTCGGCAACCCTCTAGTGGTCAAGCGGCTCATCTACGTGTCGTTTGTGATGGTGCTTATGTATGCAGTCTCCACGAATGAAAACAGCGACGGTGTCAATGGTTCCAGCGGAGGAGCCTTTTCTAGTGGGAAGTTCTATGACGTGTCTCAGTTAGGCGACTCGTTGCATCTGTACTTCGATGTCAAGACCCTCAAGGAGAACATCGAATACTTGTCGTCGATTCCGCATTTTGCGGGCTCCACGGGCGACTTGGCTTTGGCACGATACGTCGAGAGTTACTTTTCGAATAATGGGCTTGAGTCTGTGGACTTCAATGAGTTAGATTCCTTCTTGAACTATCCCAAGGCTGACCACACCTATGTGAAACTTGCAGACGAATCTTTTACTGCTACCCTACATGAAGAGAATGGTTCCAAAATGCATCACTTGGCTTTCAACCCCAATTCCCCGAGTTCCAAGGGCGAGATCGACAAGCCTTACGTATATGCCAATTTTGGGACTCCAAGCGATTTCGAAAAACTAAAGCTCGCCGATGTGGATGTGGCAGACACTATTGTTCTTCTCAAGTATGGTGGCGATATTCCTGAAGGAAACAAAGTTGCGCAAGCCAGTCATATGGGTGCGAAAGCCGTGGTTTTCATCACACCTCCCATAGATTGGGCAGGAAAAAAGCACGAAGATGCCATACGGCGCTTGAATGTGGGACTTTCCCGGTACAGTCCCGGCGACGTGTTGACCCCGGGCTGGTCGTCTCATGACGAATACGTTCCGCGGCTCAAATGGGACGAGTCCGCTGCGACGTCAAAGATACCCAGCATTCCAATTTCTTGGAGAGATGGCAAGGTTCTTGTGGAGAAGCTTGGCAAGGAAGGAGTGGACTTCGGAAATGGGATGTTTTCTGGGTCGAATGTTAAAACTCGGTCAGCACATGTTTCTCCATTGAAAATTAGTGTGCAGAATGATGAGCGGTCAACGCACCTGATTTGGAGTGTCGTGGGCTCCATCACCGGGCGTGAGCAGGCAGATAAAGGCATCATCTTCGGGGCTCCTCGTGACTCTCTATGTTTTGGAGCGAGTACCTCGGGAAGCTCTACAGCGGTTCTTCTTGAACTTGTGAAAGTGCTCACTTCCCTCCAAAGAAGATACGCCTGGTCTCCGTCACGAACGATATATTTCATCTCGTTTGATGCAACCGAATACAACTTGGCAGGCTCAGCGGAGTGGCTCGAGAGCAAGAAGAAGCAATTGGTGCAGCAGGGCTATACATATATCGAGCTAGGTGGTTTGGCCAATGGCGACATCTTGGACTTGAATGCCAACCCACTTCTTCATGATGTGATTCGCGAAGAGATGAAGAAAGTCAAGATCGATCCCAAAAAAGACAAGGCGTCCAAGACGCTCTACGACTTGTACAAGGAAACGCATGGCTCAGAGGTGATCCATTACGACTTACTACAAGAAAAAAATTACGTGCCATTTGTGAGCGCGTTGAACATCCCATCTATGGAAATTGGGTTTCGGTCAGAGACCGACAACGGGCCGGCAAATTCGTGTTTGGACACGTTTCAGAATCTTGAAATCCAGACGGGGTCGTCGATGTGGAAGTATCAGGCCCTCGTGGAGCTTTTGGCGCGCATCGGACTTCGTGTTGCCGAGGATCCATTGATTCCTTACAATTTCATGACCTTTCTGGATGCGCTCAGGGGCTACCAGGAAAATCTCGAACATCATGTGGAGGAGATGATGGCAGCAAACACCAAGGTTGTGCAGCCAAAGCTACACTTTGAAGTGATGGCTCGAGCCATCCAGACGTTGAAGAGCAAGAGCCAGGGTCTAGAGGAGTTCCGGCTCGACTGGAAAACATTCATAGAGTCATCATCGTCTCTTGAGCCCGTGATGTTGGCAGCAACGCGGAGATCCGCAAACGATAACATGGTGGCATTCAATGGGTTCTACGTATCCACCGCTAGCACTCCGCTTCGGGCAGGATACCTCAACTACCTCTTTGGGCCTCCTTACGATGCTCCCGTAGCACGCGACGGAGTGCATGAGTGGAACACGTTCCCGACTATCCGAGAGTTTGTGGCCAAGGGTGACCTTGCGCGAGCACAGCATGAGATTGACCGCATTGCAGCCTTGATCGAGGAGAGCTCTCTGGTACTTATGAAGTTCCTGTAGGGACCAAGTCAAGTAGGCAGCGGACTCACACGTGCCCCTTGTCTATTCCTCTACTATCTACTCCTTTACCACTCCTTTACTATCTACTCCTTGACCATCTACTCCTTTACTATCTACTCCTTTACTATCTACTCCTTTACTATCTACTCCTTTACTATCTACTCCTTTTTCTGTCTACTCCCTCTACTCTTTACTTGTCTACATAGAGAATGTTTAGAACCTTTGCTTACATACAAGTACCTAATAGGACCACTGCGCTGACGGGGAATGCGGCTGTCCATACCGCCTGTTGTCCAAGCCAGGTCTCGAGAAATAGACCGCCGACCAAACCGCCGGCTGTCGCCACATGAACAAGTTACAAGCCATTAAAAAGATGCTTAGAAAAGCCGGGCCCTCACGTGACCACACGAACTATTCTACGGGTTGCAGAGTTCCCCACAAATGGCATGTGGAAAAAGAACTTCCGATGCTTGACTAGTCTGAATCATTGACTATTTGGGTAAGAATTCTAGAGGTTTTTGATTAGCTGGCTTGTTTTGGTCATGTTATGTTTCATGTCCTGTCACTCTGTTTAATGTCCTCTCATTCTTTTTAATGTCCTGTTTCATGCCCTGTTTCATGTCCTGTTTCATGTCCTGTACATGTCCTGTTTCATGTCCTGTTTCATGTCCTTTACTCACATCCCGTTTCACGTCCTTTACTCACATCCCGTTTCACGTCCTTTACTCACATCCCGTTTCACGTCCTTTACTCACATCCCGTTTCATTCTGGGCCAGTCGGTGGCTTGGGTGCGTGCTCGGTGCGTCTCACTATCCAGCGCTCCTGCCTGCTCGCTCTGCTCGTGATCTGCAAGTTCCTCGCACGAGGTTTCTCTGCTCACGCACTGCGGCCAATCTACTCCTATACTTCCTTCATCCACGGCCCCCTTAATTGGCTCAACGGTACGCTGGCCTCGAAACTGCCATTCCTATTGCGTTCGTCTCCAAAGTCTCCCAGATTTGCAAGGACATCAATTGATCAATTGATTATCAAGAAGACAAGGGCGACAAGTGGTCAGAAAACTGGCCTGAACAGACTAGCGGGCTGAGGACTAACGCACTGACGGCGGAAGGACTGACGGCGGAAGGACTAACGCTCAGAACCCATTGATCGCCGAAAGGGACGAATCTGATTGAGTGCTGAACAGGACTGAACCGTTTCACCTCTGAACGTGACCGATCACTGCACACCGTGGACTGAATATCTCAACTGAAACCGTCTGGACAAATTCATTACAAAGTCCATCGTCACAAAACCCACTAAGCATTCAAGCATCCTCGTCACGGCCGCGTCGAAACCATCTGTGTCCAAACTTCATCCGCACCGGGCATCCCACCATTGAAGACGACCCAAGAAGCAGTACCAACAAGCAGTATCCAACAAGCAGTATCCATCAAGCAGTATCCTACAAGCAATATCCAACTCCCGCTCCATATGCTGACACTCATCCCGACAGCCTGCGGGTGTCATACGCTTCAGTCTCCGCCCATCGAAAAGGACGACCGGCTCAATTTGCACGTGCGGACGGGCTCGGCGCTGATCCTCTATAATTCCTTTGTGTTCACGTTTGGCGGGCTCACCATCGGCCTAGAACTCGACGGCAACATCTCTATCGACTACATCTCCACAACTTTCATGCAAAAGATCACCAACAACAAGCTGACCGACATGCGCCGCTATCTCTCCGGGGAATTGTTTTTCTTGGACTTGATTTCTCGTGCCTGGTCGCGTGTCCCCATTGCTCCAGGCCAGCCTCGCCCCAGACCTCGGCTCTTCCATGAAGTGGCCACGGGAAAAGGCTGCATTTACGTGTTCGGTGGCTTGGTGATCTCTGAGGACACTGACGCTTTTCTGCTCGTTCCATGCAATGACTTATGGCAGTTTGATCTTCTTTCAAAATCATGGCTGCTCCTTCATGACGGTTCCGGCTGGCAAACAAGCCCGTTGATCCCTTGCCCAAGATACTCCCACAAGCTCACAACCATTGACAGTCTAACGTTTGTCAACAAGAGCGACCACTTCGGCCTTTTAATAGCTGGTGGATGCGACGCAAACTCAACCCGAATTTGTAACAATTCGGTCTATGATTTTGTTGATAACTGCTACGTGGATGCGGGCCCTCCATTGAAATACCCTACTGCAAGAGGTGCAGCGCATGACGGAGTAATGGCACCGGAGCCAGAGAACTTGCCTGCCGACTTAAAACTCTCCGCCAATCACCATCCCCTCCCCCCAAGGCCTGCAAAAGAACTCAGCATCAATTATCTAGATAGCTCCATTGTCAGTTTCACGGAAGATGCTGAGGCCCGCCCGGCGCTGAAAGTTCCCTCGCTCGGTTCCAGAACCACCTCCAAGCCAGCCGCGGTTCAATCATTGTATATTTATTCTCCCACTGACATCAATCCGGACGAGGAATTGCATAATCCTATCATGATCAGCAGACTAGGAAAGCAAATATACCCGCCGAAATCGCCCCCACTATGGAAAGATTCAGGGACTCAGTCATTGCATAAGAAATTCAAATACGTCAAGCGAACTGTGCCCTACAACCTTCGTTACCCAACGGGAGGGTTGTTTGGGCAAAATTTGGTGTTGATCGGGTTCCTCGCAAACGACTACGACATCTCCATTTTCATATATAACAAGCCCACTGGAAAATGGTCCAGGATGAACATTTTCTGTCATCACCCATATGGATCTCATAGGTTCTGGGGTGGCTTTGTGTGGTCCTCTCATCACAAGGTGGTACTTCTTGGTAACTATGTCACCTCCCAGACCACCAGCAGTGTGCGCTACTTTTCTTCTATGATCACGGTCAGCTTGCCCGTTACAAATATCCTCGCTTCCATGGAGTTCGCTGGCGGCAACATTCCGGGAAAAGTTTCTCACCACAATACCTTTTCCGACTTTAGCTCCATGAGTGATGCGCTCTCTACCATATCAGGCGAAGAACTCATGAGCGAAAGTGAGCTGTCAAGACGAGTAGGGTCCTCTTCTCAAAATAATGAAGATCAGATCCCCGCCGCGTCCTTCAATGACTACGTGCATTACGCTGCGCCCAAAGTCAAGTTCACCAAAGTGCGCTCTATGTTTCCGCCGGCCGCCATAACCTTGGGCCGCAATGCTCTCCGCTATGGTGATTTATTATCTGATTTTGAGCTAATATCTTCGAACGGTGATCGAATTCCAGTGTGTTTGTCCATCTTAGAGGAGCGCTGGGGCAAGTATTTCATTGATTTATTGGCTCGAGCGTATGTGAGAGCAGTGGACCAGTTTGAGCGCAATGAGATTCAAAGCAACCCCGAGACCAAAGCGTTCAGGCCAAGCAATTCCAGTGCAAGCGTGGAATCTGATCTTCATAAGCAGGCGAATGTGACGGGAGGCTCTTCTTTGCTGAATGATTCTCCTCTAAGAGAATCTCCTTTAATGAAAGACCCTTTCCAGAAGGATGCACCCCATTTTCGTCTTCCTTTTCAAGACAACGTGAGTCCTAGCAATGAGGAACATAGCCCTGTGTCCACTGGCGAAATCCAGTCGGTGGATCCCTTTAAGCAGAACTCTGAGAAAAGACATTCCCAAATCTCCAACGCCTCCGGTAATTCGGTGCTCAAATACCACCTCAAGGAGATTCCCGCTCAGCTTCCTTTACCAAAAGAGCCAATTCCGGGTATTTCCTCGGCTCCTGTTTCATTCCGCTCGAGCTCCAGGAAGAACTCTTCAGACTTTCCATCTCCAAGGGGCTCATTATTGCACACGCTAACTGCACTTCGCAGTATTCCTTCGGGTAAATCCAAAGTGGAGTTTTCCTTATCAAGTCCTACCGCTTCGGGGCCCGGAAGCCATGAGCGTCTTATTGATGAAGTTGTTGTGCAAGCACGTGAAATTGAAAAAGGGCAGAGGGAACTTGAAAATGCCAAAGAACAGTCTGGACCTCCAAGTGACGCCAACTCGGAATTTCCTCGCTACTCTTCCAGCTCTTCTAATTCCTCGGGTTTGTACCCGAGCCCCTCCAAAAACAGAAGTCTCTTGGACTTGCAGAAAATCGACGTGGAAAACTTTGACATGGAGCCCTCACTTATACCGCGGAAATTGTACATGCCATTCGGAAGTAACTCGGTGAAGGCGTTTGCTGAGTACTTCTACACGGGTCAGGTTGGGAACAAATGGCAGCTCCACCCGTGCACCCTCGACTGTCTCTTAATGTCGAGATACTTTAAAGTTCCTTTACTCTATGATCTAATTTGTGAGGTTCTTTATGGGATCATTGGCAGAAAGGAGGCTCTCGTTTTGGAAGAGGGAGAGCTCTATAAGAAGAAATTCAAAGAGCTTTTCGACAGGGTCGGCATTAGCTGGCCAGATAATTTTCGGTTTCCATTGGACGAGTATGCCGATTTCATGAATTCTGTTGACGACGGGTATATGGACATTGCACTCTTGCGCAAGTCTTCCAATATCCACAAACTCTCCACTTCTTCGGGCGGAAGTAAGCGCAAGAGCTCAGTCCGGACTGCCGATGCGGCTCTCTCGCCTATAAGTGAACCCAAAGCTGATGGCCCGATAGAAGACACTTCTTCTGCCAGTCAAACCTCATTACCAGTGGCTGAAGACGAAAGTGAACAAAATGTGGACAGCTCCCCGAGCGCCAGTGATGAAGAATCCACTGGTTTGCACTACTTGGATTATCAGAATACTGGAACCATGCCCGGAATTCGGTACAAATCTGTATTCGACAAGACAGTCTACGATACGGTGAACCCCGCTAAGTTTAACGACAAGGAGGAAATTTCTCCCGAGGCAGATAATTTGAGCAATCTTACATTGGAAATGCTCGTGTGTCCGGATTATCCTCAGCCAAGCAACTATGTGATTGATTTGATTCTCGACATGGCATCTCTGTGCACAGATGTAAAGTTGATGTTGAGGTCCATGAACGCCCGGCAAATGGGACTTTCATTGGAGCAAACAAAGAAGAATTACTCAGCACTATGCAAAAAGTATGAAGCAGAGCTAGCGCATGTGGCGCAGGAAGAAGTCGAGGAGAAGCTTACACCAGAGCAACAGACGCAGCAGGATGAGCCTTCTTTGGCCACGAAAAAGTCATCCACGTTATCTGTGCCATCGCTCAGGTCTTTTTCCACAAGTACGCAGCTACTGAAAGGGGAAAGTACCGCACCCGTGGAGAAGAGTTCGAGTCTAGAAAAAGTCATGATGATGCCGTTCAAGGACCAGAAGTCTGAGTCACTCCAGCTGAACCGAAAGCTCGACCGGCACATTGCACATATGATCAAGAAAGGCGAGCGAAAGAAGATGAAGGCAGAGAAAGAGGAGAAGGAGAAATGGAAGAGCTCTCGCAAGGAAAAAGAGAATAAGGTGCCGGACGCAAAATCCGAATGGACTCCTCCAAACACCTATCGTGAGAGAAGCCAGAGCAATGCAAGTGTTGGCACCGCGACTAGACTAAGTCACAATGAAAGTGAGCCTAAACTGTCGCGGTTCAAGAAGTTAGGCCAACGGTTCAAGCCTAGGAAAGAAGCTGCACCCGCGACGTTGCACCGGCTGGAGTCCACCATGAGTTTGGAATCCTCTTTAAGCAAGAAGTCCAATGGGAGCAGACTTTCAGAGTCAACGATGCGGAGTTTTTTCGGCAAGAAAAAATGAGACGGGAGAATTCCAGTGGTCGCTGGCTCTCAGAGTACCCAAGCATGGGCACTCAGCCACATTCTCGTTTAAAGCGACGGAAAAGAAATGGGTGCAAGCCGCACACGCACTTGCAAAGAGCGGTTGCGTGCCTCAGAATTGGGATTGCGTGCTGAAAGAAGCCAGTTGGCTAAAATATCGCGCGAGCCTAAGCAATCAGAGATTGTGGAGGCTATGTGGAAAAGCCGCGTGGGGGTTGGTTGCTATCTGAGGGCAGATTCCCACTACCAACTGGGTGGAGTTCCGCCTGGAATTTGCCTTGCATAGACGCACAGTCAAGAGGTGTGGACATGGAGTCTCGGGAGACCGCCCGCACTGTGCAGGAAAGAGCCTGGATAGCAACATAAAATGGCAAATTGCAATATTGCTGCGCAACGTCACAACGCGCCTTTATGCCGCGAGCATTGTTCACACTCGTTTAGGGGCAATGCTGCAACATATAAATTCGCAGGCCCCCGTCAGGGTCCCTCAAAATTCCAGGTGAAAAACTCCAAGCAGCCCCAAACACCTTTGAAGTCAGCGCCCATCATGTCCTTGCACGAAGATACCACAGTATACACTCTCAACGATGGCAACCAGATTCCAGCCATTGGGCTCGGAACCTGGAGAACGACTCCCCCTGACAGTGCTAAGGATATTGTCCAGGCCGCCATTGAAAACGGATACAGGCACATCGACACCGCCGCCGTTTACGGGAACGAGGAAGAGGTCGGCCAGGGAATCCATGCAGCCAACGTGCCCAGAGAGGAACTCTTCATCACCACCAAATTGTGGAACACAGAGCACAACAATGTCAAAGGCGCTTTCGAAGAGTCATTGAAGAAGTTGGGCTTGGACTATGTGGACTTGTACTTGATCCACTGGCCTCTTGACGGGGAGTTTGACGACAAGAACGCCACCATCAATGAGTCTATCCAGACATACTTGGAATTGCAGAAGCTCAAGGAGAGTGGAAAAGCCAAATCCATCGGGGTGTCCAACTACACAAAGAAGAGGCTCGAGGCCCTCTTGGCCCATCCTGAGGTGACCGTGACGCCGGCCGTCCTTCAGATCGAGGCGCACCCATTGTTGCCTCAGCCTGAGTTATACGATTTCGCCAAGAAGCACGACATCAGAATCACTGCGTACTCGCCATTGGGAGGAGACGGAGCCCCCCTTTTCAAGCACGAGACCGTCAAGTCGTTGGCAGAGAAGTACAACGCCCACCCCGCCCAAATCTTGGTCTCGTGGGCCGTGCAGAGAAGGACGGTTGTATTGCCCAAGTCGGTCAAGACCGAGAGACTCATTTCCAACAAGAAGGTGGTTACGTTCAGCGACGAGGACTTTGCTCTGTTGAACGAGTTAGCCGAGAAAGAGGGCGCCACGAGAACTAACAACCCATTGCCGGCCATCTTTGAGGATTAGGCCAGCTGCACTCGGCCTAGATTTATGCATCATGCTCCAACCTAGTATGAAACCTGGCGCAGGCGTTAACGCACGATACATAGATTAGAATACAAAGCAGTGATTTCTGGCTCAAACAGGAGCGTGGGGGGTGCGCGAAGCTGCCCTTCTAGCCTGGCAAACTATCTAGACATGGCTGTATCTTGCACACTGTAGGGTGTGGCAGAGACAAGCCTGCACAATGGGGTGCCCACTCGTATCGAAGGCCCCCTATGCGCGGGGGCACCCTTGACGTGCGCCACTTTTGCCGAGAATTCTCACGGTTGCCATGCGTCTACCCCACGCTCAAGTATATAAGGACGGAGATTCGCCCACCTGCGCCGGTGCTTATTCGTTGACCCTTTTCTCGTTTGCTGCTAAAGCCACGCTAAACTAACATGTCGTTACACACAAACACAAACACATTGAAGTTGAACAATGGACTTACCATTCCCCAAGTAGCGCTTGGAACCTACGAGTCCGTTGAAGGAGACGCCAAGAAGGCCGTGGAGTTCGCCTTGCAAAACGGGTACAGGCACATTGACACTGCCGCCTTTTACCATAACGAGAAGGAGGTCGGTGCCGGAATCCGCAGCTCGGGCGTGCCCAGAGAGGAGATCTTCTTAACCACCAAGTTGTGGAACGACGACCACAAGAGAGTGGCCGAGGCTTTCAACGAGTCATTGGACCGGTTGGGCTTGGACTACGTGGACTGCTACATGATCCACTGGCCCAAGTCACTTGACCCCAAGACCGGCAAGCCTTACGATGACTGGAACTACGTGGACACTTACAAGGAGTTGCAGAAGTTGTTGAAGACAGGCAAGGTCAAGTCCCTCGGGGTGTCCAACTTCACGCAGAAGAAAATCGAGACGCTTTTAAGCGACCCCGAGGTCACGGTCAAGCCAGTGGTCAACCAGATCGAGGGCCACCCTTTGTTGCCGCAGCATGACCTCACCAAGTGGTTAATTGAGCATGACATTGTGGTGGAGAACTTCTGTCCTTTGGGCTCTTCCAGGAGCACCTTGGTCACCAACGAGACCATTGTGGAAATTGCCAACAAGAACAACGTGGACCCAGGCCAAGTGTTGATTTCCTGGAGCGTGCAGAGAGGAACGGTTCCTTTGCCCAAGTCCGTTTCGGAAAAAAGATTGATTGGGAACTTGAAGACCTTCACCCTTAGCGACGAAGACTTTGAGACTATCCAGAAGCTCTCGGAGGTGCAGGGAACCAGACGGACTGTTGAAGATGACGTGTTCAGCGACTAGGCATCAAGAAATGGCGACGGGCCCTTCCCCGACCCGCATCCAAGGCCTCACCGTGGCGGCCACTGCTTGACTGCAGGAGATTCAAGGCTGCATTCTCCATATCAGGGAGTCCCAAGTGGGCATGGCAGAGGCGGGTGGTGCGGTTTCAATGCTGTCTCACCACCACGGGTGTAGATTTGCGCCAGTGAGACTCTAGGTTGGCTTGTTCAGGCGTTCATAAGATAGACGGTTCGAGCATGACCTATGTGGATTACTACGTAGTTTGTTTGTACCTTGGGAACCACCAACACGTCACTATAAGTGTACCCAATGAATGCACCGAATGCACTTCGATAACACTCTTCGATAACACTCTTCGGTAACACCCTACGATAACACCCTATGATAACACCCTACGATAACACCCTATGATAACACCCTACGATAACACCCTATTAACACGCCACAGTTCATCTTCAATTTATATTGACTCGTCAGCTTCAAATTGCTTCAAGTACTTAGAAAAAATGTACCCCTAGAATCCCTGATATTGGAACCATGCAGCCACCAGAAAGCCTATGGCTTGACAGACATGCCGGACAAGCATACACCCAAGCCAAAAGCGTCTGGATAAGCTCATGTGGTTCGGCGGTCTGAGTGTCTGGTGATCCTCTAATTACCAAGGAGGGTAATTTGCACCCATGCGTCGTGCGACCCGCAGTGCGTCACATTTTCAGATTGTGAGGGTTCCAGTTCATGGATCCAGAACTAAACTGGGGATTACTGACTTTGAGGCGGCACTCTATAATGGTATTTGATGGGGGCATTTGAGAAAGGGGAATGGTGAAAAGGCACTTTCTCAACTTTCCAATGCGTCTCAACTTTTCAATGCGTCTCAACTTGTTAGAGGTTCCAGGGCTTCCCAACTATTCGGGCCGAGCCTTGAAGCTTCGAGCCAAGTCAGGAGGATTCAAACCAAAAGCCAAACGGTGAAACTAAAATAACCAAGGAACACTAAAAACCTGGAGCCTAGTTTCGGCTCTTCCGTTTCGCCTTGGATACAAGACTCTGAAAACGGCGCGCAGTCTTTTAAACTCTCGAGCCACCGTGGGAGATGTTTCAACTAAGAGAGCTGTTTCAAACAGAGCTGTTTCAACTAAGAGAGCTGTTTCAAACAGAGCTGTTTCAACTAAGAGAGCTGTTTCAAACAGAGCTGTTTCAAACAAGAGAGCTGTTTCAAACCATTCGGCAATAAAGTGAACCGCTATTAAAGATTAAGCGAGTCCAATCTGAGATCTTATGGACAAGAGCCCCGTCCAAAAAATGATAGTCTAGCGCACTGCAAACGAATCTTTTCTTGTATTCCAATCGTATAAATGTACAGTTAAGTTCTTGTTCTTTCATCTAGGGATTCTACTCCGGCCCTACTAATCTGGCTGAAGCTAGATTCAGGGGTAACCTGATTCATATGCGCTTATATCTCCTAGCCGGAGGGTTGTCTGCATATCTTGTCTCGTATCCGCATATCTTCTTATCCGCATATCTTCTTATCCGCATATCTTCTTATCCGCCCACGGGCTCTAAACCTTTACACCGTGGGGCCGGGTTCGTACTCCGGTGCCACGTGACTACCGGCCGTCCGTTTCGTCTTCATGATGGATCGTTTCATGTCCAACACGCTCTTCCTCTCGGAGCTATACTTGCTCGAGTATCCTGTACGAAAGATGGGTAGTCTCGTGTCTAACATTATTGCGCGCTTTTAGGCGCCGTGGCGCACTAGCATGGGTGCAAATTACCACCTATGCGAACAGAGGCGGATGCACCCGGCACCTGGAACGCCAGTGGCCCGGTTCCAGAACTTTTGATGTGGGTCTTGTGGAGTAGAGCATGTCACTCATGTGCCTTACTTTTGACCACGTAGCACTTTATCGAGGCGAATTTTGTATTTAATGGCCAGAGACGCTCTGTCTTGGGAACACCCGCGGTGCCATTCCTTAAGACTTGTACAGAATCAGGAAATCCCGTTCTTTAAACCCCGTTCTTGGCCGTTTGCTTTCATTCCCAGAAGAAAAAAGTCAGTTAGACTCCCTGCACGCTTCAATGCTCTTCAATCTTCATCAAAACTGGCCTTCATCGGCCCCTGGTGGCCAGTACCATGGCATGCATCATAGAAGTGCGCTAGAAAGGGCCCGAGACTTGGCACCTTGGAATAGATCTAGGAAAAGCTGGCCACTTGAATCAGAGCTGCCTTGGCATTACGTTATTGCTATAGATTTTTCTCTAACTTTATGCTTCATCACTGATAGTACTGAAAGATGGCGAGCTGGCCCCCAGTAACCCTGGCAAAACGGGGCTCATTGATTCTACCCTCGGAGCGTATCTTTTAGGTGAGCAGTTACGTTGTGGAAGTAAATGTCCCTGGCACTTCAGGCCTCCTTTGCAGTGATGAGGGCACCGTTAGTGATTGCTCCAGGATCTCGATGGTTCCCCTTGCTTCAAGTTTCGAGGGCGACCATTCGATCGCCATCAGAGGCGTTTGGTCTTTCGAGAAAACCAACGTCACTACCCGAATCAATGGATAATAGTTGGCTCATGCTTTATTTCAGGCACCCCAACACTTGGCCACCACACTACCATGGAAGCCAGTTCACCCTAGATTGGCCCCTCAGAGGAGGGAACCTGCTCCAGCTTTTCAATCATACCCCGCTTAACATTCGAAAATGAATCTCCGAACTTCCCCGCGTGCATTCATGTGTAACCTTATTCATTTTTTTGTCAAAAAAGGCCGCTCAGTCTTTTTAGAGGGTTTCAGGGTCAAAATTCCATATCTCAAGGAATTTCTCCAACAAAACCTTCCATCACCAAAACTCACCAATTTCCTGGGTTCGTTTGGACTGAAGTAGAAGAAGCTTTGGCCAAGCGTTGTGGAATGAGTGATCTCGCACGTGTCGCCGTACCCGAGCCAAGAACGTTGCGGAAGCCCGCAAAGGAGCCACTGCCAGAACAAAGGTTGCACGCTGGACGAAGAATAAACAAACGCCGTCTAGGGAATATTCAGCTCGAATGTAACCCACAGATTCGAGGAAATCAACGGGTGTACGAAACCTCACTAGTTGGCGTTGTAGATCAAATACCGACTAAAGCCCCAACAGGAGCAGAAAATGGTCTCGGAACCAGAAAGAAGCCACAATTTTGGGCAGAAGGATACTTTTGCGAGCCTACTTCCAAAGAGGTACCCCTTGGGTAGTAAAGGGAGCATTTTCAGGCGTTAAAACCCCACACAATTGATATTGGCAAGTGCAAGAAAGGCTGAAACAAAGTCTTACGTTTTGGTGAACGAAGCGATGGCAAGCCAAGTGGAGGTCACCACAGCATCACCGCATGGAGTGTCAGAGAAAGAGGGAAGTGACAGTGATGTTAGTTTCAGAAGGTCGACCTAGTCGAGCGGCAAGACTAAGCGATTTCACGTCTAGTAGAGCACACAAGTTGGGGTAATTTGTCCGTTGAGAAGGCCCTTCTGGCCCAGATTTTTATGTCGTACGTGGGAGGTTCCTCATTTCAAGAAAGTTCAGGGCATGCCTGGTGAAGTTTATGAAGCACTTCTTGTCCCTTGTGTGTCATTCTGTCTTGGAAAACGAATGATCATGCCCAAGACATGAAATTTTTGGGTATACCAGTCATCGAGGCCTAATTGGAGCTTCAGATGAGGCCCGCTATTCCGCAGATATCCAACCAAGGCCATGAAGCCGAAAGTTAGAGTGCCATAGGGGTCTTGGTCACTCGGTGGGCCAGTGTCCTGGAGAGCCTCTGCGCATTCAGCCTGGGAATTCAACTGGCCTGCGATGGAGTAAGGCCAGTCCCACTCCGATAGCCTCTCTTCGAGGTTTAGACTGAGCGCCACCAGTTACAGATTGTTGGATGCAATGTCGGGCTTTCCCGCATGCGGTCCAGTCCGCCTTGAAGATAACCACGATTGTGTCCCACGGCTACGTCGGAGTTGTGCCTCGGGAGGGCACGGATCCGCAACTTCATCAGACTAGTTTGACTGGGGCCCTTTGACAAGAAGGCGTCAAAGGCTGTGACGTGGTCTTGGGCAGTTTCAAGGTATGAGGCACACGGGGCACGAGGCACCCACGGCACACCGCATCGCGAGTAGCCGGGACTGCGCAATGCAACGGTAAATAAGCGCCCCAGGGCATTTTTGAGCTCGCCAGCTAGCGAACGCACGGCGCGCACAAGCCGCGCCATGAAGACAGTATGCGTATGGCCGCCTTTTTACGGCGAGTCTAATCCAGCCGGTTCGTTTGGCGCCAAGCACTCGACTGCAATTTTCGTGCATGACTCAAACAGAGTCAAATGGACCCAAACCAACCAGATCCAACCAGACCCAAACCAACCAGACTTGGACCCACAGGACCCACCGGACTCATCCAGATCAACACTCGACCAGGCTAGAAAGGTCCTCGTGGCGTTCAGGCGGCATTCGGTGGCCAGTACTACTCTGCCGCAGCGCTGGGCCAAAGTGGGCGGCTTGGGCCGGGGAAAAAACCTGGTGGGGCAGAGGCAGTGGAGACCCCCGAACGGAACGGGTCCTCGGAAAAGCCCCTCATGGGCACCACGCGAAAACGGCCGCCAAGAAACGCCCAGGATGGAAAAACCGCATATTGTTGAGGGGAACATTGGCCAGGTGGGCCGGGAAAAATTCGCGCCCTGAAAAATCGGCCCCGGACGCGAAAGCTCGCAAATATGCGGGGCTTTAAAGTACCCCACCACCGCCCTCAGTTTCTACGCAGCTCTCAGTTTCTACGCAGCTCTCAGTTTCTACACCGCCCTCAGTTTCTACACCGCCCTCAGTTTCTACACTGATACAGTTTCTACACTAGCCCTCCAGCATAGCTCTTCAGAACCTCGCCCTCAATGTCTGCAACGGAAATCAACAAAGAGCTCGTCAAGTACGCTTACGAAAACCTCAACAACCTCCCCAAAGGGGAAGAGTACGAGAAGATGATCTCGTCCGTGCCCTACGACTGCTTCAACAAGGAATTGTGGACACGCAGAAACCTCGCCCACGAGGACGCCATTGACTTTGCCGACATCAGAATGAAGGACTATGACTTTGATATCCAGAAGCACCAGGAGGCCCGCATCAAGCACTTGTCCAAGATCTTTGGCCAGGTGCACGCGGAAACCGTGTTGGAGCCGCCCTTCTACGTTGATTACGGCTTCAACGTCAAGATAGGCCGCTACTTCTACGGCAACTTCAACTTGACGTTTTTGGACTGCACCTTGATTACCTTCGGTGACTATGTGATGGTTGGGCCCAACTGCACCTTCACGACCGCCACCCACCCCACCGACCCCAAGATGCGCCGCTGTGGGGTGGAGTACGCGTTGCCCATCTCCGTGGGTGACCACGTGTGGTTTGGCTCGGGCGTCAATGTGATGCCGGGCGTGACCATTGGCTCGGGCTCGGTGGTGGGCCTGGGCTCCGTGGTCACTAGAGACGTGCCTGCAAACACGGTGGTGGTTGGATCTCCTGCCCGGGTCATCAAGAACTTGACGCCTGACGACAACAAGGATGACTACAAGAAGTAGTGGGTCTGCAGATGTGTGGATGTGAGCATAAGATGAACACTTCAGCTCGGAGTCAGTTACGGTCATAGAATATAGATAGAATCATCAAGATCCACGCCACCTAATCAGTAGACCTGCGACCTAATCAGTAGACCTGCCAACCTAATCAGTAGACCCGCCAACCTAATCAGTAGACCTGCCAACCTAATCAGTAGACCTGCCAACCCAATCAGTAGAATTGCCTGACCAACCGAGTCAGTTGATTGGCCATGTATCTGGCCATCCAACATCTATGGCATCTCATGTGCACCTCTTCCAGCCCATGAGGCCTTGAGCTGGGCAACCATCATGGACCGTATATTTTGCCCTTTTCTGGATAATTCGGCCTGCTCAAAGTGTCTTAGTGTCCAAGGTTATCAATGTTCCGAGTTCACGGTGGCTTGCAAGACTCGCGGCATGCGAAGAAAGAGTTTCCCCTGTTTCAGCAGTAAATTCCTCCATGTCCACTGAGAGGGTACCTCAGAGTGCGCTTCCTGTCGACAAAGTTGCGAGGGTCTCGAGGCCTTCACTCTTGACCATAAAAAGGTGTAGGTGGTGGTAGCAAAGATGTGACGAGAAGTGGCGCAGTGCATGTCGCGAGTGCCACTGTCGCCTCTCCTCTATATATGTTGGCCACCCTTCAGCCGCTCCATCGGTAATGTGCGTTGGGCCCGATCTGGAAGACAACGGGCTTGGACACGCGCGCCTTGCATCACGGTTGGGGAGCGCACCCAGGCATACCTATGCGGATCCTGCCCGCTGAAGCACCATGCGTATTCCGAAACGCACAAGAGGCTAAACCAACGTCACCAGGAATGACACATGAGGCTGATGGCCTGCCCTGCGGGACTCGGAATGAGTCTCGAAAACCGGCCCCACTCTGTGCACGTCCACATCCGTGTATCCAAGAATGTACTGGAGGACATGGTGGAAGCGAGGGTTTCTCACTCACTCTGTCTGAGCCACACCCGTTCCTGTGGCAGATGAACCAACGATTAAAGATAATGGCCTGTAAGTGCCCAATCCCAATCATCACCAAGTTTTGGTCCAGGCCATTATGTCCCACAAAGACCTTGGGAGTGAGCGGCTCCAGTAAGCATAGCGCTGCATATTGCGAAGGTCCGCATGACTACTCCGGTTTGAAAAGATTGGAGAAGTCATGCATGCAGTTGTGCATTTGGATCGAGTAGATACTGTTGATCTGGGTTGTAGCATGGGAAGTGAAGTGGCCGCCAACGAAATGCAACCGCACATCAATCAGTAACATTTCTAGAATTGTCATTATCCATGAAGACTTGGGCAAAAGTTCCAGCCGTGTCCAAAACTTCCTGAGCACCATAACTTTGTCTGCAACCATGATTAACTGAGCCTCACAAGCTCCCTCAGCAACCCTAGGTTCTCCTGGTTTCAGGAATAGCCACAAGGATCCACGAAAAACACAGACACAATCTCCGTAGGCATCTCCATAGGCATAATCTCCATAGGCATAATCTCCATAGGCATAATCTCCGTAGGCAAAATCTCCATAGGCATAATCTCCATAGGCAAAATCTCCATAGACACAACATATCCCGCTGCGAATATACGTTACCCCGTGTCCAATTACCTGTTCAATGATAGTACCTCAAAGGAGGCCTCTGATATACCCGAAGCTGAACAGCAGCTGTGGGCCGCGGCAGTTATCTCATCTACTCTCAGCGAGGTTTATGAATAGTTTGAGCATTGCTCTTTTGCAATAGAGAAGATCGATTCACCACGTGCAACCTTGGGCACGTCACCTTCCGTCAAATAATTGTTCGGAAAATGCATCACGAAATTTCTCCAAAGAGCCGCACGCCGGCAATTCCCGGGTTCAGAAGCATAGCCTGCTGAGCTCTTCCCACGCGTGGTGCGCCCACCATTTGGACATGAAGGTGCAACTTCATATACCCAACGAGGGAACTGGTTTCCCGAATTGATATTGGGCTGGCCCTATTGTGAGGCCTTTTCGGATCAAACTTTTCAATGCAACAGCACCATTTGACCCACGTAACCACTTGGAGAATGTGCCACCCTTAAGCAGTGGCGGCATTGGCGGCATTGGCGTGTCCCCACATGAGCTTGGACTTGAAATCACACAGTGTGCGCCATTGGATAGGAAGAGGGGGAGAGCATGGTTGGGCAAAGCATGTTACACTAATCAATGCTCCAGAGGTTGCCTCCATGCACTACCATGTGGCAGAATGTTTGGGCAGAATAGGGATGGACGGCACTAGTGGCTGGTGCATTCGACCAGACGTGCGACTCCAGGGCTCTGCGGGTCACGTGGGCTTGGCCCTCAACGCTATCCTCTACACTGCACCTGCCTCACGGACCCTCTATTGCACCCCTCCACACTACTCCTAACATTGTACCTAGCTGCACGGTCCCCCGCCATGAGCCGTGACACCGACTTCATCATTGCCGATGAGGAACCCGAACCGTTTTCCGAGTTTGGTGGCACTGCACCGGACCCAAGCCAACCCACTTCTTCCCGCCGCAGCGCTCCAAAGCAAGACACCAGCTACCTGCTTCCATGGACTCCCAAAGTGGACTTGTCGTCAACATTCACGCCGTTTGTCACGTCCAGCGAGTTCAAGCAAAATAACACCATTCGGGAACGACAGTATAGCGGAGGCGATACGCTAGACGAGCCAGTTTGGCATACCCTAAAAAGAGACTTGGCCCAGATAGGTCGCCGCTTGGCTATTGTGGTGTGGCCGGCACAACTCCAGAAAATGGCTCAGGAGCAGCAGGCTCGCTTGGTGGATATGGCGGCGCAGAAGGGCATCCATTTGCCATCTCTGGTCATGCACGCCGTGCGCCCCATCTCAGAGGACTATGGCGGCGATAGCCACAACGAGACCCAGGTGCTGCTGGACTCGGTGGTGTCGCTCGATTGGGACTTGTGGGGCCCACTTCTCTTCTCTTTGGCGTATTCGGTGACCATGGGCGCTGCCGCCCCAAACAAGCAGACCAACGTCGTGTTCTCTGGGACATTCTCTTTCATCTGGATCTTTTACTTAGTGGTGGGTATCAACATCCAGCTTCTAGGTGGCTCGATCTCGTTCTTGTCTGCCATCAGCGCCACCGGCTACCTGATTTTCCCCATAGTGTTGGGCGCTGTGCTCAGCACCTTGCTTATTCCATGGAGACTCGCGCGGCTCTTGTTGATGCTAATGTTGATGATCTGGAGTGTATATGCTGCTAGCATGAGCTTGAAGTGCCTGGGTGTGTTGCCAGGGCGTATTCTTTTAGCGTTGTACCCGGTGATTCTAATGTATGCCACGTTGTCGTGGCTTGCCGTGATCACATGACCTTGAGATAAATACACCATTTAATCAGCCGTTTCGGCCTAACGGCGTAGTGTAAATTTCGGAGTAAGATGGTCGCCAGAAATAACTTCTTGGAAAAGCAACTTCATAAGCTATCCCACCAGGTCTAAAAGTCCAAGCTTCTTAAAATGCGTTCAATTTCGTTGTGGCCAGGCTGGATGCTCGCGCGCCCAGGCGGGGGTTCGATTCCCTCAGCGTAACATTTATCGTGATGAATAAAATGGATGTGAACAATCTCTGAGTGATGCCAACGGCCTCACGTAGATTACAAACCCTGCCTTCCTACTGAAAATGTTCTTTTTCCCGCACTTGGGTACGTCGTTTTATACCTTGCAATGTATTACGCTACCTATACTCCATTTGGGCGAAGTTGTCACGAGTTCTTCGCACGTCTTTTTTGCCTCTCCATTTTGGCAATGTGTTTCAAGTCGTCTTCACTGGGCTCGAAAATATGCCATATCGTATAATGCGGCAAGCCTCCGACACGGAACCCCATGGCCTTGGCGAGCTTGCCGAAAGCTTCTGTTTCTGCGTGGTTCCAAAGCGTGAATGCAGGAAAGTTGACGCCCTGGCGGAAGATCTTGGCCTTGGCGAGAATAGAAACGCCCCCCACGCCGTCCAAGTCCACCACCTCGTCCACGTTGCCATTTGCATCTCGAATGTAGGCCAAATGCACTCTATAGGTGGGGTACTCGGCATAGCCTTCCACAATGACGTCGTCCTCATCGAGCTCCTTGGCAAGTTGGAGGGCAGGCTCCGACTCGACCCACGAGTTCAAGTCGTACGGCTGCTCGCTCCCCAAGTATGTGGGCAAGGGCCTCCAGATGTTGGGCACCATCACATCGTAGTCATGCTTCATCAAATCCTGTATAACCGTGCCGGGGCAGGTTTCGATATCCACGTCTCTCCAGTAGACCCACGAGTGGTAGGGCTGGAGCGCATTGGAAGTGAGCCAGTTGCGGGCTCGGCCCATGAGCTTGCGCCGAATGCCTTGGACCTTCACCGCGTGTCGATCGGAGAACCCTTGGCCAATGACCTGGCCGAAATCTTTCACGTAGATGGAAACGGACCGGAAGGGCACACGGTATCCTGCATGGTACAGCTCCGGCGAGTTGTATGCCTTGTAAACGTTCCGCATGTAATCCTCGTCCATGTACGACTTGTACAAATCGCTGGTGCCCTTGACGTTGGCGTCTCTCTTGGCGGTTTCTAGCGCCACCAAGTCATCGGCCAACGTGCCGTTTTGCAAAGCAACAGAGTACTTGAACACCGTCTCCAACGTCGAATCGCCGGGCGAGCAGTCCGACACCAAAAACGCAATGTCGATCAACGAGTGGTCGTACGTCAAGTTCATGAGGTTGTGGAACGCCATGGGCAACACGTGCTCTGCGTTTCGCAACGGCATTAGAAACAACACCACGTCCTTCTGGCTTCCGCCTTGGTACTCCGCGAGGTCGTAGACCTCCACGGTGTTTTTGAAGCTCTCTTCTGGATTCTCGGCTTCGGCTTCAGTCGATATTGGCGTCACGCCATCTTTTGTAACAGAGTATACCTGGTGCCCCTGGGTAACCTCCGGGAGGCGGGGTGACGACCGGGATAGGCGGAGGAACGCCAAGATAAATATTAGCAAGCCCACGGCCATCAAAAGCCGCTTGGTGGCTATCCGAGACGGGCGCTTGGGCTTGAACTTGCGGTTGTAGCTGTTGTTAGTATGCTGAGAGCTGGGGAGCGGTGGGGGGAGGGCGGTAATCTGCGGAGGATTGCTGCTCCGCGCCACGTGAGGTGGAATGGGGGCGAAAGGGACCGTACATACACAGGAAGATCGGACTTGCTCCGTTTGAGCGTGTTCATGGTGATGTTCCGATGCTATGAGGCGCCAAAAAGTGAAGACACGAGGTGGAATTTGATCGGCGGTGCATGCAGGCGCGCGTCTCTGAACAGGCTCACCACGATGCTTGGAAAAAGCCTGTCTAGTCTTAAAATAGATGACAGCTTCTCTTTGATGTGAAGCGAGCTTGGACTAGGTATAGTTTTGGATGCTCCCATTATTGATTATTTTGTAAGACGTCATATTGAGTAGACACCGTTTTTGGGTAGACACTGCTGACTAGACACTGCTGACTAGACACTGCTGACTAGACACTGCTGACTAGACTCTGCTGACAAGACACTGCTGACTAGACTCCGCTGACTAGACTCCGCTGACTAGACTCCGCTGACTAGACTCTGCTGACTAGACTCTGCTTTCGAGTAGGTCGTTTCTGACTAGATACTGGATTTGAGTAGGCCGTTTTCATCAGATGCTGGTATGAGTAGGCCGTTGAGCAGACACCGTTATTCATTCGACGCCAATTTTGAATAGACACCATACTTGACTAGGCACCGTTCTTGAATCAACGCCACATGAATCGACACCATTTTAGGCGCCGTTCTTGAGTCAACGCCACACAACTCGACACTATTTTAGGCACCGATTTGATTGGGACATCAAACCGCTGTAGAGGCGTACTCAGTCTTGGTCCTCGGCGTACGTAATCAACCGTAAACATCAAATGGCCCATGTGTTTCCAATTCAACGCAAAGTTGCACCGTTCCTCAGAGTCTCGTATTACCACACACTTGAGCCGTTGACTATCCGCCACAACACCGCGGCACATTTCAGGCACTTCACCGACCTCAGCACGTGCATGCCTAGACAACTTCCAGAAGTTAGTCTTCTTCGGGGTCGAACCACTCGTCTCTAAGCATGCTCCAACACTCTCGCGCGAGCTTCGAAGCCTCATCACCCCCGTTAGCAGAAGTCGCCTCGACATAAACCTTGAGCTTGGGCTCAGTCCCTGAGCCCCTGCATGTGAATCTTACCTTGACACCATCCTTGAGGAGGGTCCCCGTGATCATCTGCGATTTTGGGTCCACCGGTAGCAAGGGCTTGTTGTCGGGGGTGGAAGAGTCGTAGCCAACTGTCAAATCTCTCCATTGCACCACCGTAAAGGCCCCGATATGCAGGGGAATCTTATCGTAAGAAGCACGGATGGTGTGGTCGAAGATGTGTGCCATCAGGTCGCCAGGCTTATAGTAGCCGTTGCACTCCTTGTACCATCCGTAGCGGGCATGTATTTGCTCCAATTTCTGGAAGGGATCAATGCCACTCTTGGCAAACCACGCCTCGTAGAGCCGCATCCATACCACCGCCGCAGAAATGCCGTCCTTATCGTTGACAATCGGGAACATGTAGCCAATGGCTTCCTCGTAAGCAAACGGAACATGCATTCCGTTTTTCCTGAGGTCGATGGCCTTGTTGCCTATCCACTTGAAGCCGGTTAAGGTATCCACGAAATGGCACCCATTTTGAGCCGCAATGGCACCCATAAGCTGCGAAGACACTGTGGAGTTGACAAGGAAGGTGTCAGTGAGCTGGTCTTTTGGCGTGAGCTCTTCGATGATGTAGGTTGCAAATAAGGCGCCGACTTCATTTCCGCTCAATGGGCGCCACTGGCCTTGGTTTGTACACACAACCACAGAGAAGCGGTCGGCATCCGGATCGTTTGCAAGCACTAAACGGGCACCAATGGCCTCCGCCGTTTCAACTGCCAAATCAAGAGCACCGGTCTCTTCGGGATTGGGGAACTTCACCGTGGGGAAGTCGGGGTCGGGAGCCCTCTGCTGCTGCACACTGTGATAGGATATCCCGAATTCTCGACACACACGGGAAAACATCTCCTCGCCGACTCCATGCATGGGCGTGTACACAAACTGGAAAGACGTGTGTAGGTCTGGGGCCAACCTAGTCTTGATGGCGTCCACATACGCTTGCGAAAGCTCTTCTTTGACAAGCACCAACTTTCCAGTAGCAAAGCCACGCTCGAAGTTGCGAGCCACGTCCCAAACGTCCTTTTCGTGCCAGGGCATCAAATTTGCCTCAATAGAGGCTGCAATCCCCTCGTCATGCGGAGGAATTATCTGACAGCCATTTCCATAGTACACCTTGAAGCCGTTATCTTTGGCGGGGTTATGCGAAGCAGTGACCATCACTCCCGCAGATGCCCCGTAGTGGTCGATTCCGAAGGGCACCAATGGGGTGTGGCATAGCCCATCCATCTCAGCAGCAACCTCTACCGGGAGAGTCCTCGTGCTGGGAGATGCGCTCGATTCGGTAGACAAATTTCTCGAGCCAAGGTAGTAAACATGAAGCCCAGACGCCAATGCCACACTGGCGGTGATCTCTGCAAATCTCCGGGAATGGTGGCGATGGTCATGGCCAATCACCAAAGAAAGGTGGCTTGGGGCCGAGCCCTGGGCCAAGTACGCCACCAAGCCTTGCGAGGCCTGCAAGACAGTGACATCGTTCATATGAGCGAATCCGGACTCCATGGAGGAGCGGAGACCCGCGGTTCCAAAGGCGATTCTAGGGGCCATCTTGGCGCCAAGAGTTGCGTAGTCTTTTGCCGCATGGAGACTCTGGATCTCTGCCCGGGACTGCACATTGGGGTCCACGGCAAGCCATGCTTCCACGAGGGCATCCAAGGATGAAGTATCCATCATGATCGTCTGACAGGAGGATGAGGGAGTAGTGTAGTGCTGTGGGGAGCGGGGAGCTTGCGAGGGTGGCATGACGACGGCCCGCGGCTGTGTACAGGACGGACGGTTTCACCAACGTGACTTCTACGCTGGGGCATTTCCGGGAGAATCAGTGGGTTTCCGTTTTGTTTCGCTTTGCATGTGTTGTATTGAGATGCCTTCAAAATGCAAGCTGCAGTTATGAATGCTGAAATTGTTCAAATGTGTGCTGCAGCCGTGGCCCGGAGGCACGGGCTTTTGAGGAAGTGACTTTCGATGAGTAGGTTGGAATGGTCTGTGGTAAGCATCTCTGAAACTGTCCGACCGGCCGCGGTACGATACTTATACGAGCAGTCTGGGTCTATAGTCTGCGTAAGTGTGCGTAAGTCTCGGTCTATAGTCTGCGTGAATGCAGAAGTCTGGGTCGGCCTAGGGTCTGGTGAGTCTAGGGCCTGGTGAGTCTAGGGCCTGGTGAGTCTAGGGTCTGGTGAGTCTAGGGTCTGGTGAGTCTAGGGCCTGGTGAGTCTAGGGCCTGGTGAGTCTAGGGTCTGGGTGACTGTCGCATACGCAGCCCATGCCGTTCACTCCCCATTGGGCATTCCCGAGGAACATCCGACCTGACCATTGGTTCTCTTGTTCTTCGGGTGCAGACATAGACCTGCAGCTGGATGAAACACACGCCGGGCTGGCGCTGAATCCACGAAATAGGGCCGGACTAAAACCACTGGAGCTTTGGGTGTGACTCTTTGGACTGCATTGTAAAGTGTGCCATTATCACCCTGTGGCAAGATCAAAACTTTTAGGCCCCCTCGTTACCTGCACTCGCAAAACTCTTGCTAACACTCCACTTTCATGTAGTCTACCATATTTCAAGTTTTAGTCCGCAGGCGTCAATATTTGGCACATCCTTTTCCTCCTTTTCCTCCTTTTCCTCCTTTTCCTCCTTTTCCTCCTTTTCCTCCTTTCATCCTTTCATCCTTTCATCCTTTCATCCTTTCATCCTTTCATCCTTTCATCCTTTCATCCTTCATCCTTTCATCCTTTCTCATCCTTTGGTCTCATGTCTCAGTTGCAGAGGATTGGCTGATTTCGGGTTCGGAGCAGGGTCCACTGTAAACGTGATTTTGTACTGCACAAGCCTGCCTTGCTGCACACCACACACCTTCAACTCGGAGTCGGCTTGGAACAGGTGCACGGACGAGGCCATGGACATGGACGCCAACACACCCGCCACACTCTGCACGTTTTCTCGCCAGCTCTTGGCTTTCTTGGTGTAGAGGTGCGCCTGCATGGAGCCCCCGTTTGCGGTCACCAACACCTGGCACGACGGATCCAAGGCAAAGTCCGTGGGGCCCGCAGCGAGCGCAAACGAGTGGACAATGGAGTTCTTGCGCAAGTCGAAAACCACTACCGCAGAGGCCTCCAGGCACGCGGTGGCAGCCACGAGCCAATAGCCATTGAGAGCGAAGCGCACCTTGGTCACGGTGTGGCCGGGCTCCACGGCGATCTCCGACACCTTTTGGCGCGTGGTGAGATCGTAAATGGCAACGGTGTTTCCCTGAGAGATGGCAAATAACGTGCCGTCCACATGGATATCGGAGGCATGGATGTCCGAGTCCACGCGGACCCCGGCTATAGGGCCGGTGGGGTCACAAATGTCGAAGGAACTTTTGCCGACCGCCACGAAAAACGGTTCCAGAGGGTGAGCAGCAAGGCTCTGGGTCTCGCTGGCCTCGAAGCGTATTTGGGCGCTTAGAGACTGGATAGCGGCGCCGCACACTCCAAACGCCATATTGTCGGGGCCCGAGAGATACAGCAAGGCGGAGTAGATTTGTGGAAAGCTGTGCAATGCTTGGTGCGTATCCAAGCACCAGACATTGGTTCCGCTGGGGCCCGAAACCACAGCCTCTGTTGATGTGGCGTTCACGGCATAGACCTGTGTGTCCACGTCCACCAACACCTCCGCACCAGAGATGTGCACCTGGGTGGCCAGAGAGACTGTGAGGGGGAACTTGGCTTTCTTGTGCACTTGGAAGAGCCGTTCCCGGGCCAGACTAAGAGCGCGGACCATGTTTGTCTCTTTGTTTTGCGGTCTATCCCCGGGCTCTTTCTCTCCCAGCTGTCCCTCATGGTGTCCCTCATGGTGTCCCTCATGGTGTCCCTCATGGTGTCCCTCATGGTGTCCCTCATGGTGTCCCTCATGGTGTCCCTCATGGTGTCCCTCATGGTGTCCCTCATGGTGTCCCTCAGGCTGCCCCTCAGGCTGCCCCTCAGGCTGCCCCTCAGGCTGCCCCTCAGGCTGCCCCTCAGGCTGCCCCTCAGCCCCTAGTCCACTGCCTTCCGCCTCCCTATTCGCAGCCCCCGCGCTCGCTAAAGACTCGGACAACATCGTCAATGCTTCACGAGCCTCATCCCGCTCCTTGGTCACGCGAGCAATGACTCGAACCGCCGCGTCATACCTGTAGAGCGCCGAGCTCAAGTCTTCCCGCACCGCCAGGAGGTGTTTTCGGAGCAGGAAGGTCTCCAAGGCCAAAGCGTCCCACTCGTTCTGAAACGCCTGGAGCATCGTGGGAATGGAGTTGAACACTGGCGGCTTGACCTCGCCAGAGGCCGGCTGGTCAGTGCGGAGCACCACAAGCTCACTGGCTTGCAACGGCTCGTCGGAAACGGGGTCCTTCCCTGCGGTGGCAATGTACGACTCGATGAGTTTCTTTTCGAACACGGCCCCGCTTTTGGGCGAAGCCACGGGCGTCGTGGCCACCTGCCCGGATAACGCACAGAACATCTTGGGTTGTATTGGGGTGACCATGTGCCGATGCGCACTGATTTGGTGGTTGCGAGCCCGGCCCCTGCGGTCCATACTGCCTGTCCACACCAGCCCGTCACTACTATCCACACCAGGCACGCGTCACCACCCCATACCCACCAGAAACAATCACTTTCGCCGCCAGCCCTACCGTTCGCCCTTGCACAGAAATCCACGCGCCAAATTGCTGCCCCACCACCAGAATGGGGCCCCGGGAAGATCCGTACACCTCACACATCCGTACACCGCCCTGCGCGCTTAGATGTACAGGTTCCAAGGCGCTCAGTTTCTCAGTTGCAACCGGTCAACTCGCCGCCCCCTTTCCTCGAGTGGTGGTTCAAACTGCCAGATGTGTTCCAAGAAGGCCACCCTCAACTCGCAGGATTCCTGATGATTGGCCTCTCTGAAACAGCCTTTCGAACCATGTTTTTATATGATTGGCTTGTTGATTTGGCGTGCATGTTTGATTCCCGGAAAGCCCTGGAATAACTGCTTTTTGTGTGCTCTTGCCTTAGCTGGCTCTGTTGCCTTGGACCCGAGGCCATGGCTTGAGTACGCTCGGTGTGAAACCAGCGGTGGACAAAACCTTATTTGAATTTGGGCAACTATGAAATAAATTTGCGTACTGCAAGTCTGAAATCTTGATCAGTCTCCACACACTGTACGAGACTGATGTTCTAATGCTGCACCAATGAACATTTGCAAGGATCAAGGAAGGTCAGTGGAACTTCCAATGAGGCATTTGCGAGAGGCCCAGAAGTTAGCATTCATGGCCATCGATGATTTGTGGTTACGGGCGATACGTGAATTACACCGATAGGAGCCCATGAAACGCGCTGGACTCGCTCCAAGAGTTCGGACCGGGTCGAACCCTACCAGCTGTCAATTCAACTGGGGTATACTCAACACGTGCCTTCTTTGCTCAGTTCAACCCTTCTGGTGCATTTATGTGTCAAGGGATCTTTGCCCCTATCCGCCACCTCTGCCGACCTGATGGTTCAGGTAATAGCGACGCTTTGGGAAACCTGGTCTTGCGTGGCCCTTCAAAATACGTGCATGTCCAGAATGGGTGTGTGGTCTAAGCGAGGTGCCAAGAGTCGTGACGCACATGCTAGCATGGTATGTCCGTCATGAGCCCGCGTATGTTGGCTGTTACATGGCTCCCCAAACCATCCGCTTGCTTCCTGAGATTTTTGATTTCGGCACGGAGCCAGAATACATCTCTGTGTTCACGTGAGCGGCCAATGCGGGGTTTGTTCATGCCATTGACCTAAATCCAGCAGATGGGAGGGATACTGCCCCACCACGAAAGGATTTCATACAAAGTGCTTACGATGCTCTTAATGATACTGCTTACGATGCTTCCAGGTGCTTCCAGCAGCTTCTAGCTTAACTGTTTCCAGTACTGTCTTGTATATTGGGAGTCTGTCAACTACAGTGCGGACAAACTGCGCACACTAGCCTGTACGCTATCCTGGGCCATTCAGGTCTAACTGCCAGGTCTCTGATCCACTGCTGGCTTTGTCTGGCGGCGGCAGTCAGAGCGTCTTGTCTGGCGGCAGTCAGAGCGTCTTGTCTGGCGGCGGTCAGAGCTTGTGGTCATATCTGATCTCATTGGCCCGTGAGTACCGATGCCGAGGGTGAAAACAGCCGCAGCAGTAGCCTATGATGCTCAAAACAATGAATAGAAGGGCGGCCGCGGCAGCAGACCACGAGAACGCATAGAACTGCACCGACAAGTACGCCTTGGCGCCATATTGCTTGACGTTGTCGTTGACGATGTGGCGCACGAGGATGTAAGCCACGGTGCTGAGGATGGAGCCCACCAACACCACAATAAACACGAACAACATGAGCATGAAGTTGCAGCATGAAAGAATGGAGCTGTTGGGCGTGCAGCACATGCCCACCATTTGGAATATGAGCGAGATGAAGGCGAGGCACGCGCCGGCCAAGATCAAGGCGAACGCGGCCACCGTCAAGTTGTGGATGAGCGTGAGTTTCTCCTTCAAGTCGCCCGGCAAGCCCAAGTTCTCGTAGGAGATGCTGGACGCTAGCGCCACCAACTGCGCAGCAAACGAATCCGACAACCCGCCCGTGAGGCTGGAGATGCCGTTGGCGTAGTCGGAGATTTTCTGCACAATCTCGTGCTTGAAAAGAGTCAAGGGGTCTAGCTTGTAGCCGGCCTTGGGCTTCGAGCAGTAGGTGTAGTTGACGTGGTTGTTCAGAAACGACTTCCCAAAGCGCCCTAGTTCCGTGATCTCCCGCAGGCTGTCGCCCTGGATGTCGCCCTTGCAGTAGCCCCAGAACCCCACGTTGTAGAAGTCCGAGAGCCCGAGGTCCGACACGTTGGCCTGGCTGACGATGTCCGAGAGAAGACTGGAGATATCGCCTTCCAAATCCGCCGCCAACGACGCCAACGACGACGGAATCGACACCGTCGACGCCAACTGCTCCACCTGCGACACAATGCTATTGGCGTCGGCAGTGGAAAGGGCGTTTGCAATGGCCGACGTCGGAATGGCAATGCCGGAACTGGCGTCCGTGAGCCTCGACGCAAGCGACGCCACGTCGGCGCCGCTGTTGATCCCTTCTAGAAGCGACGTGGCCCCGCCCAAGAGGGACGTGATGCTCGCCACGTTGTCTGCCCTAGCCTCAAGCGTTTTGGAGGGTGGCGCCTCGACGAGCACGGGTTGCACGATGACGTCTCGCTTGGCGCTGGCTTCGGTCAAGATGGCCAGGAGATTCAAGTTCGAAAGCTGGAACCCCAACAAGTAGTTGTTGGTGAGGTAGGATGCGTTCTTGTATGAGCCCACGAGCGACCACACGGAGAGCACGATGGTGGCCACGGTGAAGAAGAACACGAGCAATCGGAAAATCATGGAAGAACAGCCTGGTGGTGTGGGTGCCGGCGGGGGCGGTATAGTTCAGGCGGAGGTTTGTTTGTGGCCAGTGTACAGGAGCGACAGCAAGTGCGAAGCCGACCCAATCTGAAAAACCAGATGAAACCAATGAAACCAATGAAACCAATGAAACCAATGAAACCAATGAAACCAAATGAAACCAAATGAAACCAAATGAAACCAAATGAAACCAAATGAAACCAATGAACAACTCAGCAAGACTCAGTAAAGCTCAGTACAACTCAGAAAACGCTCGGTTCAGCACGTGATGCAGCAATCAGTCGTAATGATCAATGGCTTGGCTCCGACAATAAGCACCAGTTCGCAGTCCTGGAATTAGTCAAGTTCAAGTGTCCAGATCGCAAAGAAATGCCCTGGACTGGATGTGTATGCAGACTGGCCCCGATCTGGTATATGCAGGCTCACTCGTTTGGACGGGAGAGGTTGAAAATGCAAGGGCGGATGCGGTTGGGTGGCGGATGCGGTTGGGTGGCGAATGCGAGTGGATGAAGAATGCGGGTGGGTGACGAATGCGGGTGGGTGACGAATGCGGGGCGGATTGGTCGGGTTGGTCGGGTTCACGGTGGAACAGCTCGTTATATATCAACGGCTGTGGAGGACTGTCACGCATGTGCTGCGCCAGCAACTATATTTAGATGCGCACCGCACGTCTTCGCGAGGCGGCGAAATGCACATCACAATGCTTTGCGAAGTTGGCAGGGACACGCCTGTAGCAATACTTCGGGAACGCTCATTGCATGCTGGGGCTGGAGGTTGAAAGGGGGATTTCAATGGAATGGTCTGGCATCGTCAGCGTCGGTCGATGCTACTCAAAGCGGCCCAATTGTGAATTTCATTGGCCAGTTCTTGGCCATAGGTTGCCTTTGCTGGTGTGGACTGCGGTGACCGCGTGAGTGCAATGTGGACGGTGACCGCGTGAGTGCAATGTGGACGGTGACCGCGGTGGCCACGTGGACGGCATCACCATGGCTTCCCCATGTGTAAAGCAAACTGGCCTCACTTCGGTTGAAGGCACTCCCTGGACTTTGTTTGCGGTTGCGAAACTGACGCAGACCTCTTCCATCTCTCATTTGCCCTTGCTGCATTGTTTGTTTGCAACCGGAATGTAGCTTGGCCAACGTGCGTTTTCTTGCCTGCTTAGTCCGTCAAATGGTCCAATTCATCGAGAAGCTCTTGCTCGAGCTCATCGAGATCTTCCCCATTTCCCTCGCCAGCCCCTTGGCTGCGAAACTTCTTGCTGTCCCCGTCATCTGAATGCTCTGATTCGTCATCCGTGGTTTCCCTCTTGCGCTTGTTCTCACTGTACAACCCCCGTAGGAAAGAGGACCCCGAGTTCCCCTTTGATTCCTGGCCTGCATCTTCCTCCATGCGGTCCCCATCATCGTCTTCATCGTCTTCCTCATCCTCGCTGAGCCCCGCCAAGAAGTCATCCACTTCCGCATTCGCGTCATTAAAGTCGTACTCCTCGATCGCGGAGGAATCCCTCCTCTCGCTTGCCTTGGCCTTGTTCCTTTGTGCCTCCAACCCCTTCTGGTATCTCGACACATCACTTGCTGAAACGTGCCAATCTTTGTCTGAGACATTAATCAAGAATGCTTCTTCGCTGACTTTCTTCCATTGGCTAAGACACAGGAAGAGCCAGTCGGGACTGACGATTTTCACCCCCGGAATAGTCTGTTTGGCAACTCTCACTTTGAGCGTGAGCCCTCCCTTCGCAAACGAAGAGTTTGGGTCTCTGCACACAACATGCGTCACTTCTGGATACACTTCATTCACCACACGAACGCCAAACTGCCGGCTCCAAACGACAATGTCGGCATTGTCAATACTCATCCCCAAGGGAAGGATCCCCGAGAAGAGCACCACGATCCCCTGGAGACATTGCCGCTTGAGTTCGGGGATAATGGTGGCCAAATTCGGACGGCCCCGGTCTTCCTGCTGCTCCAACCGCTCGTAGAATTTGTCATGAATTGTCTCCAACGCTGCTCGTAGCGTTGTGAGCTCCGTGTCGTCATCTCGCAAGAGACTTTCCTCTTCTTCTTCCTCGGGGCTTTCGGGCGTCGGCGTTACATGGTCATGGTTGATCCGGTCCAAATTGTGTTGTAATTTGGCTAATGGACGCTCGTGTTGCTGTTTCTCCACGAGCTGGCTGCGCGTCATCACTTGTTCCTGAAGGAGCTCCTGGTTGTTTTCGCCACCGCCCAAATGGTAAATGCGGTTGACTGGAGAGTTGGTATTTTCCTCAATGTCGCCAGTGTCGGCTTCCATGGGATCGACGCTCTCGGGCTGCTCATGTGGCTTTGTGCCGTTGGTGCTTTTTGTCTCAATCGTTGAATCCAGATTCTTGGGAGCACTAGACATATCCAGCAGGTCAGATTGTTCATGTGACTGTCTTGCGGTTTTGAGCTTCTCTTCTGTCTCTTTCCCCACCTCTTGGCTTGGCTCTTTCGCAGTCTCTGCTCCGGACTCTTTTGACGTCTCTGCTCCGGTTGACTCTTCTAAAGACTCTGCTCCGGTTGACTCCTCGAAAGACTCTGCTCCGGTTGACTGTTTCAATGACTCTTGCGAGGGGCCTTCACCTATGTCTTCCATGGATTCTAGTTTCGCA
>NKZP01001130.1:0-29307 GCA_002370765.1 Metschnikowia similis
GGCGCAATCAGGCCGGCACCTCGCCATGAGGCGTCCGACGCCTCATGCGGGCCGGGCCAGTTTTTATCTATATAAGTTTGGGTGATCCCCCTTGTTTTAGGGATCATCAACGAATACATCTTCTCTTGAGTACTTGACGCTAAAACCAACTACAAAAGAACATAACATATATAATAAAATATTATTACAATTATTCAAAAACAAAAACAAAATTAAATTCTTAATTATTTTAATGGGAAAATCTAGCATTTTATTGTATAAATATTTTGATATATGGTATCACATGGAACGTATTATTGCAATTATTTAAATTCAAGGGATTTTAAGCGGGAAATATAGCATTTTATTGTATAAATAATTTGATGTAGGAGAATATGGTATCACATTATTACAATTATTTAACCGATAGGGTCGTAATCGGGCTAGTCGTGCCGAGTGGTCGACCGGATAAGCCTCATCGAGATAAGGGCTTATCGGTCTAGAACTCGGAGGAAGGGAAGCAGAGCGGCTCGGACGAGCCTAGGGGCAAGGCCCGACGTCATACCGCGTCTAGCCGCACATCGCAGAAGAATTGAGCACCTATGGTTAGCACACTACCCATGGGGAGTCTAACAATAATGTCCTTGATTGAATAATAAGCACTTGGTCAGGTTCTCGTGGGCGTCGGACTGGTGCTCCCGCAAGAGTTCCGTCATAGTGTCATGGAGTGTCATGGAGTGTCATAGTGTCATGGAGTGTCATGGAGTGTCATAGTGTCGTAGAGTCATAGAGGTCATAGAGGAAGACTTAGGGGCGTAAAGTCCAAAGAAGTCAACTCCATTGGAAACGGCACGGCGGGATTGAAAGCGGAGTGGGTTTTGTTTCCGAGCGATTGTGTAATTGGTGATAGCCACTGAGCCTAAATCATGCAGCAGGGCACGTTCGTACCAGTCCTTACGCCCCACAAGAACCTGACATGGTCGTGCCTGGATGTACACCGTTTCAACGTGGATAGAAGTAACCGGAGTCGTGAGCTCTAAACCTTGCTGGGGCATTCACGAGTTGGTCGTAGCTATCACTTGTGACATTCCGCTTCTATCCGCTTCTGTCCGCCTCTGTCCGCCTCTGTCCGCCTCTGTCCGTTTCTGTCCGCTTCTGTCCGCCTCTGTCCGTTTCTGTCCGCTTCTGTCCGTTTCTGTCCGTTTCAGGAACTAGGCGAAGAAGGCGCTGTCCGAGTGGTATTCTCCAAAGCGGGTGCAGCCCCTCGAAGTTTTGGTATTCCTATGCTTGAATACATCGAAGCGGCAGCTAAAGCTATCTATGTCCATCTCGTCAAATACTGTTTGGCTTTTGGTTTCTCTCGCAATCGACTCTGTTATCACTCACAGATGGCCACCTTCAAGCGTGCCAAAACACCTTTGCAGACTAGGGCAACAAGGAAGGTTACTTTACGTTGATACTGGGCACTGGTCCTATTCTTAAGGATGTGACTACTTTTATCAACCTCCTCAGTCTCATAATCTGTAATCTCTTTTATTCTATGTCCGGATCATATCTCGGATGATTCGGTTTACCCTAGAGTTTCCAATGGGAGTGACTTTGACCAAAGCTAAGGATAGTCTTCATGGTATCCTCTGAAATGGCGGAAGTCAAATCTCCAGTTGACCACGGCGAGTGATGGCTCCGCAATTTAAAGGAAGCAATCTTTCTGATTGGCCAGTTGCCGTCACAGAAACCTGGTCCAAAAATCTCACACACCCTTCACCATCCTCTTGGTCCTTACCCCCTAAAAGAACCAGACTTTCTTATTAAGAAAGAATCAAAGTGAATAGTAGCATCTATTATAACCCTTTAAGGATTATGCGGCCGGCTTTCTCCCGTACCAATCATGGTCCCGTACTTATCAATGACGTATATGCCCTTATGAGCCAAAATAATCCATCGCTTACAAGCTGGGTAATCCACTCATAATATTTTTATACTTCAAAGTGCCAATCTTATGAGCTTGATCCAACACTTTGGACCACCTACATTCGCGTAACCATACAAACTCGACCCTTTGTTGCCTAAAACGCACGAACCTTTCATGAACACTTTTATTTATCTTTGAGTTTTAATATTCCCGAATTTTAAGACTTTTATAAAAGAATCTCTCTATATAGCTACCGTGATTAGTTCCGGGTATAAATGTTGAAGACCAAAGACTGAGCACGCGATACTTAGCCACTGTGCGTCTTTTGGTCTCCAGGACGACTAGAATACATCAGGCCATTTATGATGAATGTCGATCCCCAAATCCTAGCTGCCTGCTAACTTCATAAGAGTAATTGTTAACGCGTGAGTAGGACGTGGGTTAAATGCGTCAGCCATAATGTCCCACGTGACATTGGCGTGACCTTTGGTGACTGCGAGCATGTGCAGGATTGGGAAGGGGTGACATATAAAAGCACCCCCACCGCGGAAAACCTTGCTCGGCGGTCTTGTATGATACAAAGTTACATGCCCCTGTATATCTAATATACTGAAGTACAAGTTGAAAATTAACAGTAATCATACAAACCCAGGTGTGTGTCATCAGATTCTTCCTAGAACGCGACCACTAATGCCCATGTATCTGCTAATGGAATGGGAGTCCACAAGTATCTCCATGATCCCGTGGCTGTGATATTTGGGTTCAAGTCTCACTGAGCATTAGTCCGTGGTTCCTCTACGGTCCTCCGAACCCATGTATGACGCTGACCAGGAACTATCCTCTGTACAATAAAGGGTACTGCACACAAGGCACACAAGGTGAGATTTTTAGAAGGAACTTGGGATAAGAAAGAGCATCTAGAAGGAGTTCGAACGGTCTGGGCAGACGGCTAGTAGTATGCTACGAATGATCTCGCCCTTGGCGTTAGACGCCAATTGAACTGCGATTCACCGCTAGACACGGAATGACTCCGGACCTCGCCTCGTTTGCACGGTCCGAACCGCTCTGCTCCCTTCCCGAGACCAATAACTGCTCACTTTGATGAGGCCCGGTCGGCCACTCGGCACAATTAGCACTCGGCACAACTAGCCCGATTAGGGCCTTATCTCCCGCTAACGGCCCGCATACGCGGCGCAGTCGTGGCCGACCTTTCTTAACTCGGAGGGTCCTTTGGATATAACTCGGAGGGTCCTTTGGATATAACTCGGAGGGTCCTTTGGAGATAACTCGGAGGGTCCTTGGATATAACTCGGAGGGTCCTTTGGATATAGCTCGGAGGGTCCTTGTATATAACTCGGAGGGTCCTTGGATATAACTCGGAGGGTCCTTGGATATAACTCGGAGGGTCCTTGGATATAACTCGGAGGGTCCTTGGATATAACTCGGAGGGTCCTTGGATATAACTCGGAGGGTCCTTGGATATAACTCGGAGGGTCCTTGGATATAACTCGGAGGGTCCTTGGATATAACTCGGAGGGTCCTTGGATATAACTCGGAGGGTCCTTGGATATAACTCGGAGGGTCCTTGGATATAACTCGGAGGGTCCTTGGATATAACTCGGAGGGTCCTTGGATATAACTCGGAGGGTCCTTGGATATAACTCGGAGGGTCCTTGGATATAACTCGGAGGGTCCTTGGATATAACTCGGAGGGTCCTTGGATATAACTCGGAGGGTCCTTGGATATAACTCGGAGGGTCCTTGGATATAACTCGGAGGGTCCTTGGATATAACTCGGAGGGTCCTTGGATATAACTCGGAGGGTCCTTGGATATAACTCGGAGGGTCCTTGGATATAACTCGGAGGGTCCTTGGATATAACTCGGAGGGTCCTTGGATATAACTCGGAGGGTCCTTGGATATAACTCGGAGGGTCCTTGGATATAACTCGGAGGGTCCTTGGATATAACTCGGAGGGTCCTTGGATATAACTCGGAGGGTCCTTGTATATAACTCGGAGGGTCCTTGGATATAACTCGGAGGGTCTTTGTATATAACTCGGAGGGTTCGCCTACGGAGCATCAGCAAATGCATCTTAGTCCTTACGCCTTAGAAGAACCCGACACTTCGGGGTATATTATGGTAGGCCAAGACGGACGAGAATAACCACATTTGCAATATAGCAATAATTTAAACCTTCCACAACTGCTGATACAATAGTTCTTATACTGATATGCTTTAATTTACTCCTGATCCATTCAAGTAACTGCAACCTCCTGCCTAGTCTGAGATCTTAGGCAACTCTCGATCCATAAAAGTCATAATCTGAGTATTTGCTACATTCAGAGTGCTTTAGTTGCCCGCCCATGAAACTATTGGAAGTTTAGTTTGGTATCCCTGCCCTCTATGGAAAATGCCAACTCTGTGCCAAGGGTGGATTCCTCGATAAAAGTACCAGATATACTTATAAGCTTCACAGAGCGTTACATGTGAGTTGAGATATCAAATAGACAGGGTCAACAGTTTCACCAAGATGCTGACAGAAATAGTAGCTGATAGTTTTATTGGTTGATAAAGAAGTAGGCGGTTGAATTAGTATTGCAGACCTTTTTGAAGTTGCAACGGTTCTTGCAGGATAGCAGCAGCACACTTGATTTTGGTTTCATCCTTCGAGGCACGGCCAGAGCGCGCATTTCAGAGTCACCGGCCATTCCAAGGCGGTGTTTCATGGAGCCGAACAGACGGCCACGGTGATGATGATTATGTGGTGGGTATGTAGGAAAGGTATCGTGAAGGTAGACTCCAAGGCAGACCAATCCAAGGCAGACCAATCCAGGACAGACCAATCCAAGACAGACCAATCCAAGACAGACCAATCCAAGACATACCAATCCAAGACAGACCAATCCAAGACAGACCAATCCAAGACAGACCAACCCAAGACAGACCAATCCAAGACATACCAATCCAAGACAGACCAATCCAAGACAGACCGAGAGTCCAGGGCCGAGTACCCAAGTCAACCATTCAAAGGAAATGTCCCAACAAGTCAATTCTGCTTGCTTCGGCTCAACACCACCTCCCTATCCCTATCCCTGACTCTCCCATGTCCATACGCCACTTGTGCCCACTAACATCATGGAGTCACCTCCACTCCCACGGCCTTGGCAGTGGAAACCACCGCCCCGCAGATGGCCCGCATATCCACATCCTTGTGTCGTTCATCGGTCTTCTTGATCTTCGCAATCTCATACACGTGCTTCAACGAGATCTTGCCCACGATGTTTTTGGTGGGCTGGTCGCTGCCTTTTTTGACGTTGGCGGCCTTCATCAAAAGCCACGATGTGGGCGGCGACTTCATCTCAAACGTAAACGTCCGGTCGGGCTTGATGGTTAGAAGCACCGGCACCGGCGTGCCGGGCTGGAGATGGGCGCTCCGGGCGTTAAACTCCTTGCAGAAGTCGATGGCCTTAACACCCTTGGATCCCAAGGCCGGGCCCACCGGCGGCGCGGGCGCGGCCTGGCCGGCGCCCACCACCAACTTGACCATGACTCTTTTGGCGGACATGCGAGCAATAGTAGTGGTGTAGAATGGAGCGAAGGGCCTTGCAATGACGCCAGACAAATTTCGCACCCCCGTGCACCAGCCACGCCGCCGCCGCCGCCGCGGCGCTGCGCTGCCGCACCCGTACACCAGGCCGCCCGCGAGGCTCAAAGTCAGCTGCGCATCGGCATGCGCACCGTTTATTAGTCGATTATATGTCTTCTGTAAATCTCAGCCTCGAATTATTGCTCCGGTGCTCGCCGTTCCACACCGTGCTAGGCTGCCGCTGGAAAAGAAACTCGTCTCCCAGGTCGTACTCCGAGCCGGGACTATAAGCTTCCTCCACTAGGTCGTTGCGCGGATATGGGGCGTCGCCAGCCGCACCCGCTCCGTCCGGCATATAGTGCTGGGGGCTTCCATCCAGGTAGCTGCCATGACCCACGGAGTTGTAGCGGGTGTGGCCCTGGGAGCCGAACGCAGAGCTGCGATTACCGCTGTTTTGGCCCATGGTGGTTGAAGCGGACCGGAACACCGAGTCGAGATTGTTGCTGTTGGTGACACCGCGGTACTCGAAGTCGGCGTTGTTTCCGCCGGTGTCGGCAGCGCCTGCTGCGGCGGCGGCCGCCGCCAATGGGCCACTCACGTTGGTTGAGCGCATCGAAGGGTGCTGGGTTTCTAAGTCTCCAAACCCACTCATGCGCTTCGAGCCTCTGGACGACGTTGTGGCCTTGGATCCAAAGAACTTCATGAAGCCACTGGACTTCTCGATTTCGTCGCTGTCGTCAGCAAAGTCCGGAGAAATGTTCTCCAAATTCTTGCCCCGTTTCTTGAGGAAGACAAAGAAAGCCATGCCTCCAATCAAGACTGCTCCTACCACGCCTCCAACCACACCTCCGATAATCTTGTTGTTCTTGGGAGAGATGCCGGTTCCGCCGGAGTCCAGGTTGGCACTTGCTGCCGTGGGAACCGTAACGAGCGTTGTGATGGTGGTGTCGGGCAACACACTGATGGTTGAGATGTATGAGGAGGCTGCTGATGCAGAGGACGGAGCAGCGGTAATAGATGCTGCGGCAGAGCTCTCCGACGTACGAGTATTTTCTTGGGAAGACGTCTCGTCCGGGCTACTCGACGACAGCGATTGCCTGGATGTAGTTCTTTGCCGCAGCGACGAACTTGACGAGCCTGAAGACTCCGTGCTTGTTTCGGGAGCTGAGCTTGACCAAGACCACGGGCTAGAGGCCAGGCTGCTGGATGGACTTGTCGACGACTGCTGCGTAAGCGACGGTGACGATGAGTCCGTGCTGGACGCCGTGGAGGATGTGGGCGAGCTAGAGAATGCAGGCGAGCTAGACGAGGATGTCTGCGAGCTAGACGAGGCAGATTCAGACGAAGGTTGAGCCAAGGAGGAAGATGGAGCCGAGGATGAAGACACAGCCAGTGATGAAGATCCCGCCAGCGAAGAAGATTCAAGCAGTGACGAAGTTGGGCTCGACGACGAGGCCGGCAAGGAGGATGAAGCAGTCAATGAGGACGAAGGAATCAAAGACAGCAGCAGAGACGATGGCGATGGCGATGGCGACGGTGCCGGCACGGAGGAGCTGGCAGACGACACTCCAACCGAGGATGTGGTGGGCGACGCAGAGACACTGCTGGGCGAAGGAGCAGCAGAAGGCGAGCCCAGGCTGGGGCCCTGCAAACTGACTGACGACATGGAGGACTGAGACGTGGTACGCTGAGATGAAGGCACCACGGAAATAGACGAAAAAGAGAGCGACGGACTAAGTGAGGAGGGGGTCAGAACAGAAATCGCTAGCGATGCAGACATGGACGAGGGGCCGAGAGCAGATGTGGTGGCAAGGCTCACTGCAGACTCAGAGAAAGAATTCAGTCTCTGGGGTAGGGCGGAGGAAGCCTGGGATGCAATCGTGGCGGGCGGAGTGGACGAGGTTCGGTTGGGATCTAATATTAGACTCATGAGAAAATAAACGAAAAGCTCACGCCGGCGTGGGTGCAGGACCGGGTTATTTTTAGGGATCGGGGAAAAGGGCTAGCGTCCGGGAAAGAAGAACAGGGCTGGAGGAAACCGCGGTTGATCAAATGCAAAATGAAATAATGGGACGGGGTCGATCAAGGCGTGGGTGGAAAAATGGGCAGCCAAGGGCTTTATGAAGTAGGCGTGCGTCGGGAAGGAGTGCATCGCAAGGGGGAGTGGCGAGACAGCAGCGAAAAAGCCCGAACAGTACCAAAACAAACCAGATGCCGCAGAATCGTCTCAGATTCGCACCGGCACGCAACCGAAGGTGCCGGCAGAGGAGGCCCGGATTCCCAATAGATTGGCGGAGTTCGGGCTGGCCTAGCACTAGAATCAATGGCCCCGAATGTTAGTAGCAGGCAGGTTAAAGAGCAGACCGGCCGGGGAGGGCCTCGTGATGCAGGAAAAGGGGGCCCTGGGTGCAGAAAAAGGACGAGAATAGTAGTGGCATGCAGAAAAAAGGGGGCACTGTGCAGGATAAGGGACCAGAATAGCACCGGGATGCAGTAGGAATGCAACCGAACGGCACTTGATTGCAGCAGAAAAAAAGCGCAATCATCAAGAACTCTCTGTCACCGCTGGGGCAGATACCAACTATTAATAGTGCGGCGCATGATGCATTGCTGACGATGCCAACATTTCTGAAACACCGCAAGGGCTTGCAAGCAACCCTTACTCCGTGGCAACGGGAGCTGCATGAGGCAACGTACACAAAAAGCCGGGCCAACTATATAAGGGCGGCACATATCAGCCATGTGAGAGTCACCACAGCAGACATAGGAGGAGGCGAGGATGAAATTTGTATTGAGAAATAGGAATCAGTGGGTAAAGTACCAAAACGGCGCAAAAGCGTTTTTTCGGGTGTTGAACAAATGACGGCCGACAACACCATGGCACTACTTCGACTCTGCCCCTTGCCTCATTCTACTTCCCTGAATTTGAAGTCCACCAATCAAACCGCCCACCAATTAAACCGCCCACCTATTAAACCGCCCACCAATTAAACCACCCACCTATTAATCCGTCCACCTATTAATCCACCCACGAATCAATCCACGCCCATCAACCAAAACCCACTTCCGTCGTTTCAAGTTTCAAATGCTCGACTGAATCCTTTTCGAGCCACAATCTTCGTGACCCTGAAATATGCACTCGCAAGGCTCCTTCAACGTGGCAAAGCGTCGTAAGGAGGTGTGGGCTCGGGATTTGCTCGCATCCTCGCACCGCCCGCCAAGCGACCAGGCAATGCGTTGCATACCGCTCGCTGCGCTTTTTACCACAACCATGCACACTGCATCGCCGCAAGCAGAATAGAATTGGGTCGAAGAAACCTGGGGCACTCGGAGCGGCGTGTGCTTCGATGTTTTTTTTTTTTTCGTCCCAGTGGCTCGCCGATTTTAAGGCCAAAATGGGAGCCTGCCCATTAACTACGGCGTTTCAGGTCTATGCCTGCGCTGGCGATTGGTTGGTGCTGTCGCGGTTAGCCTCTTCAGATCTCAGTCATTGCTCATGCATACAGGCACATGATCATCCAGGCACATGATCATCCGGGCACATGATCATCCGGGCACATGATCATCCGGGCATCTCATCCCATCCATGATCCTCATGGTGACCATTTTATTTTACCGTGCTCCGTCTCTTGGCCTGCGTCTACATTGATATAGGCATCAGGGCCGCCATTTTTGTGCCATCTCTTCATTATCAGGGCGCGGCCTTAACTAGGCTCGCTTAAGCGCTCTACTCGAGGGTTGACTGTTCGGCATACAACCACAGATCGATGTGCGTGTTAGATGCTGCTGCATATTGTGAAGACATTGATTGCCAACTCGGTGCATATGGCCCTGAGAAAGCATGCGGTTGGCTTTCGCTTTTAGTCATGTCCGCAACTACCGGGATAAAATTACCAGAGCTAGAAGTCGCTTGATGCCTAGTTCCAGGGTTACAATTCCAGGGGTCGCAAATTCTCAGGACACACTTGTCCCAGAGAAAAGGCCCTTGGTTCGAAGCGGCACGGTTACAACTCCAGATTTGCGTGCCCCGGCATCTTCTGCCTCGAAAAGTTGTCACGTCATGTGACATACTGATTTGCTTTCGTCCAAGAGGTCAGTCATCAGTTTCAGTTGCCAGTCGGTATGTGTGCACCAGACTCAGACTCAGACTTAGTCGGCAATCTGTTCCAGCGGCCTAGTCGGCAGTGTTCTAGTTGCCTCAGTCAGCAGTCTGTCTAGTCGCTTCGTGACTGTACCAATGGCCTCGTTCAGCAGACGCTTAGTCTGCACAGACCAGACCATCATCAATGCATTGAAATGGCCTGGAAGCCCTTTCCGCAGACTACGCCGAGCCAGTCGTCGGAGCCTTTTTTCCAGCACACAGTGTTGATTTCCATCTCATCGGAATAAGCAAGCACAGGGAGATCAATCACCGGGTGGCCATCTTTAGAGGTGCGCTGGGTGCCCCCCAGCGAGCAGTTCCACAAAAGAGCCTGGCAATCGTCGCCCCCGGTAGCCAACATGTTACACGAGGGATGCCACTCGATGGAGTTGATGGCACTGGAACTTGCGCCGTCAAACAGCCCGTCGAGCGTGACCACCGGAACGCCAGGCATGCGCATATCGATGATGAGAACCTGGTTCAGATTCACCCCCACGGTGGCCAAGTGGTGCTCGTCAATGTTGGACGCCAGGAGCTTCAAGAGCGCATACAGGTTATAGTGCGATGGCTTGGCGTCCGGCGGCGAGATGGAGCACAGCTCGTAAATGATGGTGGAGTGCTCCAACGACCGAAGATCGAATACCCGCATGGATCCATCGTTCGACACGCTGGCGAACACATTGGTGCTGCCGTGGATGAACTTCACATCAAACACCTCCAGGTCATGGGCAATTAGCTGGGTCTTGACATGGGCCGTGTCCATATTCCGCCCAAGGGTTCGAGACCGGCTCAAGTCCCACACTGTGCAGGTGGTATCAACCGACAGCGTGATGATGGTGCTGGGGTCGCACTTGTTCCAGTCAAACGATGTCACGGGCGGAAACGTGTTGATATCATAGGCCTCTGAGCCGGCGCTCAAGTTGGACGTGGAATTGTTGGCCAAGAGGTGCGTTTGCACCAACCCCCCGGCGCCCAAGTTCTGACAGTCGAACTTGTATAGGCGCAACACCTCCGACGACGTGGCAAGGCGATCGGTGCCACGGGGATCCCACTGCAAGTGCGTCACAGGATAGTCCACCAGCGTTTCTGCTGCCGCCGAAAACTGGAACTCCACGCCGCCTGCGGCTGGCACCACGTTCCCCAGCCCATCTCCTGTCTTGTCCGGTACCACCTCTTCGGGGTACTGCTGGAGCTTGCATCCGTGTGCCACCTGGAGCTTGTTCTGGTAGCCCTCGCGAAAGGAGCTGAGCGCCACGAACTCGCCATCGCCATACGAGGCCCAGTCTGCGCAGTAGAGGGGATACTGCGAGGCAAAATACGACCCTCTGCCCACGCCGTTGAGGGGCGGGTCTCGGTCGGCAGGCCAGATGTTCATGTGACGATGTGGTGGGGGAGGCATGGGCCCAGGCATCTGGTGCAAGTACCCTGCTGAAATAGCCGCATTGTGAGCCAGCCCTCCGCTGGCGCCCAGGACCCCTGATATCGACGAGTGCTTGTTGCGTGCGTTGTGCCAGTCCATGAGAAGCGTGGTGTGCAAACCGTGGGTGATGGGCAGGCGAGAAACGTATGGGGGTGCTCCGGTGTACGGGTGTGAGCCTGCATACAGAGCGCGCCCTGGGTGCTCGCCTGCATATTGTGCGATTCGCTTGCTGCATATTACCCCCCGCTTGCTGCATATGGCCCCCCACTGGTTGCTCGCGGTCAGCTGCAAAAACCTACGGGCGACTCCACTACAATGTCTTTTCACCAAATCATCTATTGAGCTAGTTGTCTAGAAACAAGTCGCCCGCGTCGGGCCGCACCGTGGGTCCGGGTCAGTGTCCCGCAACTTCCTCCACAGAGGGACAGGTGCAGATCAAATTCATGTCACCGTGGGCGTCGTCCACCCGTGACACCGTGGGCCAGCACTTGCTGGTCTTCAAATGCGGTAATGGGTAGGCCGCCTGCTCTCTAGTGTAGCCACGGGCCTGCCAATCCGCATCGCTGGTGGAGACAATGTCTTCCAAGGAATGGGGAGCATTCTTCAACACTAAGCCCAAAGGCTCGCCCTTGACGTGGGCCTCGATCTCTTTGCGAATGGCCAACATCGACTCCACGAAGCGGTCCAACTCCTCCAAGTTCTCAGACTCGGTGGGCTCCACCATTAGTGTTCCCGCCACGGGGAAAGACATGGTGGGTGCATGGAACCCGTAGTCCTGCAATCTCTTGGCCACGTCGATAGCCTCGACGCCAAAGCCCTTGAATTCTCGCAAGTCCACAATGAACTCGTGGGCACAATGCCTGGTTCCGGCTTCTTTGGATGCACGGGGGTCAATGAACATCACCGAGTATGCTTCTTGCAAGCGCTTCAACATGTAGTTGGCGTTCAATATGGCAAGCGCTGATGCATAGGGCAAAGCCTTCGCTCCCAACATTTTGATGTATGAGTATGACACGGGGATAACTGCCGCGGACCCAAAGGGCGCCAGGTTGACCGCCTCGATGGAGTCGGCTGTGGCGTGGGGGGTCTCCACAAACGTGTGCTTGGGCAAGAATGGCACCAAGTGCTCAGCCACACATACCGGGCCTTGGCCGGGTCCGCCTCCTCCGTGAGCCAACCCAAAGGTTTTGTGGATGTTCAAGTGGCAAACATCTGCGCCCAAGTCTCCGGGTGACGTGAGGCCCACTTGGGCATTCATGTTGGCGCCATCCAAGTACACCAAGCCGCCATGAGAATGGATCACGTCAATAGACTCCCGCACACCAGGCTCGAAAAGACCGTATGTGGACGGATAGGTGATCATGATGCAACACAAGTTGTCCTTGTGCTGGTCGGCTTTGAGCTTCAAGTCTTCGATATCGATCAGGCCATTTTCTAAGCACTTGACAGCAACCACCTTGAGGCCACACATGGCGGCCGACGCAGGGTTGGTTCCGTGGGCCAGCACAGGGATCAAGCACACATTTCTTTTCTCGTGCTCTCCACGCGACTTGAAGTATTGGCGGATCAACGATAATCCAGTGTACTCGCCTTGGGCGCCCGAGTTGGGCATGAGAGTGGTTGCGGAGAAACCAGTTATGTCGTTCAAATCCTTTTCGAATTCCGAGATCAACTGCTTGTAGCCCGAGGCTTGGTCCGCTGGAACAAATGGATGAATCTGGGAGAACCCAGGCATGGAAAGCGACTGCATCTCCACCGTGGAGGAAAGTTTCATCGTGCACGAGCCCAAGGGAATCATGGAGTTGGCCAACGACAAGTCTTTGCTTTGCAAGAGGTGCATGTACCTCAACATGGCCGTCTCCGAGTGGTGCGAGTTAAATATCTTCTCCGTTAAAATGGCATCGGTTCGGAGCCATTCCTGAGGAAGTGCTGGCAAGTCCGCAGGGAGACTGACGGATTCGGAAAAGACAGAAATGAGATTGGCCAAGTCCTGGCGCGTCACGGTTTCGTCAAACGTTATCGACACCGTTGACTCGTCCTTCTTGAAAAGATTGATATTGTGCTTATCCAAAGCTTGCTTTAGCACGACGTCTGCGGATACCCCATTCAACTTGACCGTCAACGTGTCAAAGAAGTTCTTGTGCAAGAGTTCATGGCCGGCACGTTCGATGTTGTCTGCGGCAATCTTGGTAAACCCGTAAGTTCTGGCCGCGATGTTCTTCAACCCTTGCGGTCCGTGGTACACGGCGTACATAGCAGACATGTTCGCCAACAAGGCCTTGGATGTGCAGATGTTGGAAGTTGCCTTTTCCCTTTTGATGTGCTGCTCACGGGTCTGCAACGCCAACCTATAAGCAAGTTTGCCCAAGCGGTCTTTGGAGACGCCGACTATGCGGCCGGGCATTTTTCTGGAGAACTTGGCTGTAGTGGCAAAGAAGGCGGCGTGAGGGCCTCCGTATCCAAAAGGAACGCCAAACCGCTGCGAAGTTCCCAAAGCAATATCAGCACCATAATGAGCGGGTGGCTTGATGAGCGTCAAGGCAAGCAAGTCCGTGGCCATGGCAAAAAGGCCTTTTTCCTTGTGAATCACCTCGCCCACCTTGGAAAAGTCAAACATCCCGCCGTCGGTGTTCGGATATTGCACCAACACACCACAGGCTTTGGGGGCCACTTTTCGGAGCTCTGCCACTCCCTCGTCCGAGTCTAAGGGAAGAATGAGAATCTCCACGTTGATATTGGAAGCACGAGACTTGAGCACGGAAATCGTTTGTGGGTGCAAGTTTGCATCAACCACATACAATGGTTTCTTTGCCCGCAGGTGCTGGAACGACATGGCCATGGCCTCGGCCGCAGCAGTGCCTTCGTCCAACAACGACGAGTTGGCCATGTCCAATCCAGTCAAGGATGCCACCATAGTCTGGTAATTGAGGAGCGACTCCAAGCGGCCCTGCGAGATTTCAGGCTGGTACGGCGTGTAGGATGTGTACCACTCCGGGGACTCTAGCAAATTTCGCTGAATGACCGGCGGCACATGAGTGCCCGCGTATCCCTTGCCGATCAAGGACTTGGCGATTTTGTTTTTTGCTGCCAACTCGTGGAGATGCGCCAACATATCCAGCTCCGTTAGGCCATTTTCTGGTTGCACTTTCAAGACACGCTTGACTAGCACGTGTGGGGGAATGGCTGCAGCCAAAAACTCGTCAAAGTCGCCGTAGCCCAACGTGGCCAACATGTGCTGGACCTCGTCGGGTGCGGGGCCAAAATGGCGCCGGGGAAATGTATCCAAGGGGTCATATGAGACTTTAGACGCCGGATCATACACCTGCTGATAAGCTGCACTCAGGGTCTGGGCCTGCGTGGCCAAGGTCCGAAAGGATGAATTAAAGCGACCAGTATGGATGTCCAAGCTCCTTTTGCAGTTGTGGAGACCCAAGGGGTGTTTTTGTGCAGCCGAGGCATGCTTCGATGAGCTCGGGAGAGACTTGTGTAAATAGCTGCTTGTGACGCCAGTCAGGAAGGAAAGGCGCCTCAGAGGAGAGCAAATGCCACGCCGGGCGAGTTTTGCGGGACGGAGCATGGTGGTTAGCGAGACTAGGGAGAAGAAGAAAACGGGGGGACACAGATGGGTACTTATACATGGGCGCAGAGTCAGCCGGGGTGACTCCGATGCGCACGGCGCGGCCTGCACAAGGCGTGGTTGCAAGTTCGAGCCGTTGCGGCTCTTCTGTGCATGGAGGCGCCGCTTCCTTCAGACAAACGCTCTCTCCCACGATGATGACGGGACCAGCGGGCCGGATACCACGTGTCAGGCGCAGTGTTTCGGATTCTGCGTTGTTAAACCAGCATGCCCGAAATAGCATTTCGCAATCAGCCTATCAGTATCAGCGTGTCGGCTTATCCTGTATAGCATGCAGGAGGCCAGGATATCGCATGTGCTTCTTGTGCCTCCTGCACTGCTTAGCCGCCCTCAAAGTCTTTTGTGGTCCCCTTACTCACTATCATAACCAAACTGGAAAACAGGCCATAGTCCATGTTCGATTCAGTTGGATTAGTTCCGGTGGGCCTATCCCCTATCCTGTCCACGTGATCCGCTGAAGGTAAGGCGCAGGAGAGTCTGAAGAGAAATGCCATTGGCGCCACCATCCCCTCACCACCCCTTCACCGTTTACAGCCAGAATCTTGAAGGCTTGCCTAGCGAAAATATCGGTCCGCTATAGCTCGAAAAAGGATGACAAGAATGCAGGCCAGTGGCCCAAGGTAGCGACCCGAGATTTGAGCCATTCCATGCTGTTTTGAACCTTATGGATGCGTTAATGGTGGTTGAATCTGGTGGTGATTTATTGGATCTTTTTCTCCACAACGGGTGGATATGAATCATGGCCAGAATGGATCATGAGGCTTTGATGGATCATGAGGCTTTGATAAATCGTGAGGCTTTGATAGATCATGGGCTGTGACGACTCGCAGTTTATGACTCACAGGTGATGACTGGTAAGGAGCTGTAACGGATCATGGACAGCGACGGATCAAGAGACCATGAAAGCTTGCCTTCGGTGGAAACTCCATGGCTTACCATTGAACATCCTTGGGTGGTCCACAGCATAATACCCATGATGGGGACACATAACGGTGGCATTTGTTAGCACCATCAACATACCTTCTACCCGCACATCTTCGCCGAGTATCGTCTTTTTTCATTTCATACCCGAGCCATCTTGGTGAACACTTCACGACAGCCTCGTTGAGAGCCAGCTCAAACCTAGCCCTGGCGCCGCGGGTCACGTGCCGCGCCCGATTTGGCCAAGTGGTAAACATCGCACCATAAACGGCGGGTGCGATGTGGCTGCCCGATGCAAGTGAGTGTGGCCAGCTTCTCCTCAATTCCATCCCCATTTCCTTTACCATTCCTAGCATGTCGCTACATTACACGTTCCCCCGCTCCAGCACAATAAAGCCCAGGCTGCCAGGGTTGTCCAGAGAAGAACAGATCAACAAAAACTTGGAGCTCCAACCTTTGGACGCCGCCGCCGCCAGCCACATGTGCGAGGAGCCATACGTCGGGAGCTTCTCTTGCAGCAACCCAAACACACCCGAATCGCTCATAATCCTGTCCATCGATGATCCCATTGATGATATCGTCCACGAGAGCCGCCGCCAGATATCTTTGTTTAAAATGCATTTACCGGGGGGAGACGGGCCTTTGTTTGCAGATTCTTTGGCAGGTGCTTTGCTCCAGGAATCGCAGCCAGGCGGTCCTGACGACGAATATCCGACAGTCCAAGGAATGCCCGCTCGGAGTCAACAGCCAGCTGGTTCATGCACCCAAAAAAGCGAGCAGCTGACCCCGGTGCGGCGCAAAGCGCCAGATCTCAAGATCCCCGTGCAAATTGAAGGCGGCCGCAAGCTGAGCTTCTCTGAGGATTTGTCGCTCGATCCATTGGCGTGTCATGCCGATAACATCATGCGTATGGCGATGGATTCCACTTTGGCGCACAGTTTCCTGTCCAACTTCTCCAACTTGTTGGACGACACTCACTTGGAGAAAAGTAGGCGCTTTCCGGGCTTTAGTGAAAGGAGTGTGGTGGAAATAAGTGCCGCAGACTTGGAAAACGCTGTCAATGATCCCTTCAGACTCTAGGGAGTGTATTGGTGGATAATGACCCAGAAACTTGTGATCTGTGATGTGGTCTGTGATCCGGTCTGTGATGTGGTCTGTGATGTGGTCTGTGATGCGGTCCGTGGAATTCGTGATCGTGTGGATTCGGGTTTGTTGAAATTGAGGCATCCGCGTCCACGAGGATGATCCACCTCTAGATTTTGGACAATCAGGGAACATAGGGCCGGTAAATGTTACACTCAGTGTATCCGGCTACGCTTTTGCGTCAAGCGATGATTTCACGGAGAAGTTGACCCGTTACTCGAAGTTTCCAATTGTGAATCGGCGATGCGGCGAGTATTTGGTGAACTCCGTCATTAAATTCGTGCCATGATGGTCAGACTGAGGGGTATTACAGGCCTCTTGCCTAAGTTTGCTGAGAATCCATCTATGAACAGCACTCTATTCATACCATCTCATGAACAACCGCCCATCAACATCCAACCATGAGCAAATGTGCAAATATTTCAGAAGGCATGACCAGATCTCGCTTAAAGATAACGCAGAGATTCCATGACTTGAAGCCTAGAGCAGACTCTTGCTCAAACCACAATGATGAATGCTTGATTTGATCCAAAACGTTTTCAACACTGGTGCTAGACGATAAATCAGAGATTATAGCCCCCCTGAGGAACACAAGTCGTCAGTATTGGTAGTAGGGAAAGGCAGCTGTGGCGCCCCTAGCACGGGAAATGACACTAACAGGACGCATACAATGCTATCTTATATCAACGACACCCTGATGCGTGTGGCCTATGGGACGCTTCGCCTGCAATATCGGCTTTGGCCAAGTTGTTGTCTTTTGGGAAAGTCTCGGAGTATTGGCGGGTAAAGCGTTTGGCTGAGTACCAAATCGATATATTGGCGTCCACTTGCAACCTTGTCCACTCAGCGTACCGCTTCATTGGATGTCACACCGCCATCATGGCATGTCAAAGAATCAGGAGCAGCAGGGAACGTTCTTGGCCAAATAAGAAGGACAGTGAGCGATACGAAAGGAGGCGCGTTCACGGGGTGCGGGATCAAGGAGCTTATTTATACTTGTGATTCAATAAGGGATGCTGCCAGTTCAAGGCAGGCCGCGTCACCTCCTCATGCAAGCTGTGTATGTAAAGGCCTTGTGTATGTCAGAAGCGGAAGTACCTGTACACACACGATGAACGATTCATGGTGTAGTCAATGCACAGATGTGCGCGAAGCTTCACCGGAAGTGCCAGCTTCTGCAGGTCCTTCCTAAACTGGCTCTCCCCGAACTCCAAGGTTCTCCAATGCGGTATACATGAAGAGTGTTTTCGGCGAGGCAGAAGCGCCGCAGAAGTACCGCAAAAGTACCGCTGAAGTGCCGCAGAAGTGCCGCAGAAGCACTGCAAGGCTATGTGATGTGAGCGAAGCATCAAGTTACGGCGTACTGCGATCGCTAACGAGCTATTAAAAACATAAAAAGAAAGGTAGCACAAAGCCGGAGTTAGCGCTCCTGAGCTCGACTTCATTGCCCAATCTGGTCTTAGTCTCGGAGTCACCACCAGCCCGTCCGTGTGCCGGTATGTTTGTATGCAGGAACTCGTGTACTTGACCATTCACATGACCAAGTCACGCTACTATCTACAGTAATTCAGTCACAAGCTTATTTTGTATAAAGTAATACACCAAATACTCAAGTTTACTTCTTGGCAGCCTTCTGAGCAGCCTTGGTGACCTTTCCGGCCTTGTCGGTCTTCTCAACAGACTTGATGACACCAACAGCGACAGTTTGTCTCATGTCTCTGACGGCGAATCTTCCCAAAGGTGGGTAGTCGGTGAAAGCCTCAACACACATTGGCTTGGTTGGGACCATCTTGACAATGGCAGCGTCACCGGACTTGACGAACTTAGGGTTGTCTTCCAAAGACTTACCGGTTCTTCTGTCGATCTTCTCAATCAAGGTGTCGAACTTGCAAGCAATGTGGGCGGTGTGACAGTCCAACACTGGAGAGTAACCGGAAGAGATTTGACCAGGGTGGTTCAAGACAATAACTTGAGCAGTGAAGGAAGCGGCACCCTTTGGTGGGTCCTGCTTGGAGTCACCACACACGTTACCTCTTCTGATTTCCTTGACGGAGACGTTCTTGACGTTGAAACCAACATTGTCACCTGGAACACCCTCAGCCAATTGCTCGTGGTGCATCTCGACGGACTTGACTTCAGTGGTGACACCGGCAGGGGCAAAGGTGACAACCATACCGGCCTTGATGATACCGGTCTCAACTCTACCGACTGGCACCGTTCCGATACCACCGATCTTGTAGACATCCTGCAAAGGCAATCTCAATGGCTTGTCGGTTGGTCTGGAAGGAGGCTCAATGGCGTCAATGGCGTCCAACAAGGTCTTACCAGAGGACTTACCAGCCTTGGTCTCCTTCTCCCAACCCTTGTACCATGGGCAGTTGGTGGAAGCCTCAATCATGTTGTCACCGTTCCAACCAGAGATTGGCACGAAAGGAACAGTCTTAGGGTTGTAACCGACCTTCTTGACGAAGTTGGAGGTCTCCTTGACAATCTCCTCGAATCTGTTCTTGTCCCACTTGACGGAGTCCATCTTGTTGATGGCAACAATCAATTGTCTGACACCCAAGGTGTAAGCCAACAAAGCGTGCTCTCTGGTTTGACCATCCTTGGAGATACCAGCCTCGAACTCACCAACACCACCGGCAATAATCAAGATGGCACAGTCAGCCTGGGAAGTACCAGTGATCATGTTCTTGATGAAATCTCTGTGGCCTGGAGCGTCAATGACAGTGACGTGGTACTTGGGGGTTTCGAACTTCCACAAAGCAATGTCAATGGTGATACCTCTCTCTCTCTCGGCCTTCAACTTGTCCAAGACCCAAGCGTACTTGAAAGAACCCTTACCCAATTCGGCGGCCTCCTTCTCGAACTTCTCGATGGTTCTCTTGTCGATACCACCACACTTGAAAATCAAGTGTCCGGTGGTGGTAGACTTACCGGAATCGACGTGACCAATAACAACGACGTTGACGTGAGATTTCTCCTTACCCATTTTGATGTAGTGAAAAAGTATTAGGAGCGGAAAAAAATTTCGGCAGCGAAGAGTCACCTTTAAGGGTGCGCACCGGCCACATGACCGCCAAAATTTTCGCGGCGGGTAACGCGGTCGCAAATGTACGGCGTGCTATAGAATACGCGGGGTGCGGCGCCTGGGCCGCTCCGGGGACAACAACTTACCCGAAAGGACACGCGTTGGCAGTTTGGACAACTGGACACGCGGAGAGGGTTATGGCGCATGAAGCAGATGTGAGGATGTACTTGGCGGTGGCTGTCATGGATCCCGACTCCTGTTTGGGTTCCAGGGTCCCCGGCGAATGCCGAACCCCCGCGGGGGATTCAGCCCCTAGGGCTCAAGCCCTAGGAGGCACGGGTGTGTGCTGGGCACAGTGATGCTGTTTGTGTTGCGGCGGTGGTTGGCTATACCGGAACCTTTGGGAGAAGATTGACAGTGGGTTGCAGTAACGAGTGGAGAAGATGCTGCGCAGGCTTGGGCGTGTCGTAGCGAAACCCTTGTGGAATGATATGTCCGTGTTTCAGGCATCAGCGACGGCGCGTTATGTGCAAACTGAAACGTAGTATCTTGGGGCGCGCACCCGTGCACCGGGCGGGCACCTTGAGGCGCTGGAACCTCCATGAAGAAATGACTGCAAGAGGATGCACAAGGGGTTCAATATATGCCGAACGCAGTCGCTTACCAGGGCGTTAATTTGATTATGGAGTCTACGCATTGAAGGTGCACTGCACACTAGGCCGGGAGCGGCTGTATTTGTTGAGCACGACCTTGCCGCGTAATAGACTACATGTTGCCAGGTCCAAGGGGCGAAGAATTCTTGTCAATTCTTGTCAATTCCGGTCAGTTCTGGTCAGTTATGGTCAGTTCTGGTCAGTTCTGGTCAGTTCTGGTCAGTTCTGGTCAGTTCTGGTCAGTTCTGGACAATTCTGGTCAACTTTGGTATGCGCTGCTGAACCGTGTAATGTGCGAAGCAATGTGACTGCTCTGGTAGACCCAGGCTAGTGTGCAGACTAGTGTATGGAGCATAGCTGAAACACGGCGAGCGACATTCACCTTTTCAGGCCACGCGGTGCAGCTGAAACTGCGGGACCGGCAGGTATGTAATGTACTAGTTATGCAAGTCCACCAATGAGCTCTTGGTGGCAAACGCACGGGCTCCGGCAAAGAATATTTAAGTGGGGGTGCCCGCTCATTTTGAGGGGCGTCGAATATGAAAAGGACATTCAGCGAGCCTTAGTACAGATAGCTACATGGGAACAGGCACGATGGAGATGATGCCGAAGGTCCCCACGACTAGAAACATTCGGAGACTAATCTCTGTTCCAGATTTTTTTTAACATGGGCCTCCAGCTCAACACGCGTGCCCGTGGAGTACAGACTTGATTAATGGGAGACGGCACCCAGAAAATCATCCCGTGATGGAACCTTCTCTATTTCCGGGAGCAAAAAGATTTCCGTGGCGGTAGTTGATATGGCCAAGAGGACCCTTAGTACTGTCATGAATGTCCAACGCGGCATGGCCAACCGCTCAACGCATCCTCAATAAGATGCATGGGTCAAGCTTGGGCACAAACCTCATGATTGAGCCGTTGCAATGACGGCAGCTCGGCTACAACGGCAGTGGGTAGAAAGGGCCCTCTCCAATACAAAGGAAGGTCAGCCGCGCAGCTTTTGCATTCAAGATCTAGTGGTGATACCTACTGATATGTCAATACCAGAACAAGAAAAATGCTAGTGCAGCTCCGATGCACTCAAGTGGGTGGATCATGAAATAGAGTCTTTCTTCAAGCTATTGCCGTGCATGTGCCAACCCCTGGAGGTGCAGAGAGGAAGAACCGATGCCGCGTCAGCCACGGCAAGGATTAACCATGGACTTTTCACCGGCGGTGCTATGTCACACATTGCATCGAAAAGCGGGTACTTCCCGTATAGCAACACATACCTTGGGGGCATTAGTGGAGGGGTATGAGGAGGCATCCGAAGTTATGCGCGGGGCTCGAATGCTAGAAAGTCGGCAAAGAGCTAGTCTTATATGTTTGGGAATGGGCATTCATCCTTGGAGCACTGCGATGTTTTAAGGAATGCCTTATGCCGCTTCAGAAAGCCAAAGCATCTTCGCTCCGTCTTTCTTCAAGGATGTTCCTGTACATGTCTCAGGTTGCTATTTTGCACCCAGGTGCGCGTTCCCATGGTCTGTATGTCAGGATATCAGAAGGGCACAGGTGGGCATACGTCTTTGGTATACACCTTTGACATGGGCCAGAACATATCTGTTGACATGACCTTGAGTTCTGTCTCCTTTGTGGCACTTTGCAACACATCATTGACCTCTTGGCCAGTATGGTACACACTGTCTTGGGAAAAAGCTCTCCCTGTTCATTATTGAAACTTGTCAATACTTGAACGCCCAAAACGAAAAAGCATTCTCCTTCGATATCACTGGTGTTGATACCTTCTACTTGCGGCCACACGCTATGGATCTCTGCTTAGTGAAGGAGAAAACAGAGGTATCGGCAATAGGGGATGCAATCCGAAAGAAATTTCAATTGTGACTTCTCAAGCCGTTTCAATTACAAGAAACCCCCTATAGAAGAACAGGGTGAAAAGAGACGGATGGAGTCTCAGGTAGTGCGCTACCCAAGATGGATCTCGACGGAGTTACCATAAACTGACAAACTGATAAACTTATAACTTATAAGCTTATTAGACTCCCCATGGGTAGTGTGGAGCCCATAGGTACTCACTCGGAAGACGTGGGAACTTGCCCTAGGCTCAGTCCGACCAGCCCTTCCTCCGAGTTCTACACCGATAACCTTGTCTCGATGGGGCTTATCCAGTCGACCACTCCGCACGACAGCCTGATCAAGGCTCTATCGAATACGGTGTCGTGGCCGAAACCTATACAACTCGGGTGGTTCCCCTTCGGTTACGGACCTTCACCGAATACATCTCACGAAGTCCCGTCGCCTTATTTGAACCTGACAGAAGGTCAAACCGGGCGCCTGCGGGCTGATTCACCTTAAATGCCGCCCTGATTGGGATCTCTGCCGCCTTGATATTCTATGCTGGAGGTGTTTCTGAGACGACCTGCTGCCGCCTTGATATTCTATGCTGGAGGCGTTTCTGAGACAACCTGCTGCCGCCTATCAGAGGCATTGCCGAAGCGGTCTCCGGCGCCCTACGAAAAAAGCTGCTTCGAATCTGATGTCGAAATGGCACCAAATGTCTCAGCACATGTGTACCGGCAAATCTCAAATGATGCTCCTTGTTTTGAGATCATCAATGCCTACATCTTTCCTACTACCCAGGCGTTGCTTAAAAATCTTACATGAAGACAGAAAAACTATTTCCTGAGCAAGTACAGCAGACGCTCTATTGCGCCATGACATTTCTGATGAAATTGCCAGGGTAGATTATTAGAAAATAGCCATGAGCAATGGGGATGGAAAACGAAAGAATTGGTGGCCCAAGTGTGTACCCATCAAAAACGCAATACTACAAATCAAGAAAATCACAAGCTCCACAAATACGGACAAATGACTCAGCTAGAGGGTCATTCATTAGATCGTGCATTAACGCGGTGATACCAGGCAATCATTTGGGACTTGAGCAAGGCCACCGAAATCGAAAAGTACCGGAATGAAGCACAAGAAGCCGTGGTGGAAGCCCAGTACAGCAGCTTATAGACACTCTGCTGTCGTATATCAAATACGTCATATCAAATACGTTTTTAGGAAGTCGGCTAAGTCCAAGAAACTTTCTGCTAGTTCCTTTCAACGGAGTAAAGGAGAGGCAACGAAAGAAGTGGCTAAGCGATGCACCCATGGAGATTTCAGGCCCTTAAGAAGGTCCTTAGCTGCTACGATGGATATATTCCTATCGCACTTTTTCCACGAACCATTTGTATTCGAGTGCTTAAGGTCCAAATTACTCCGGAAGGTTACGACAACCATTTTGATAAATCGGGTTCTTTGCTTATTTTTCTTTCACTACTGGAGAGAATGCGGTCGGTGATGCGGTCGGGGATGCGGTCGGGGATGCGGTCGGTGATGCGGTCGGTGGAATTCGTGACCGGGTATCGACACTTGGTCTCTGGTCCTCCTTTCTCCCCGAGTATAATCTCAATATCGCCATATACCTGTTGACAACCAAAGACTGAGGGCGCTGTGCTTAGCCACTGCGCATGTTTGATTGCCAGGACAACCAGAGCATCTGGCCACTTATGGGTGAGATCCCCAATTAAAGCCTAGCTGTGTGCTAGTTTCACAAGAGTCATACGAGCGCAGGCTGGAGGATCATCAAAGATGCCTCCTAGAACCAGACCCACTAATACAAATGTATCTAAGGAAGTCCACAACTATCTTCACGATACCATGGCTGTGTTATTCGAGATAGGAATACCACTGGACATCAGTCCAAGGTTACTCTATGGTCCTCAAACATACCCATGTATAATCGGACCAGGAATCATCTAGTTTAAAATACCATTGAAGGAGTCGTCAGTGTGGGAAGTTCGTATCAGGGTCAAAGTGTGAAGCAACTCTCCCGCTATTCCTACTTATTCTTTTGAGAGTATTGCTACTATTCTTTTGAGAGTATTGCTACTATTCTTTTGAGAGCATTGCTAGAATCTACTCTTTGAGAGTATTGCTAGAATCTACTCTTCATTGCTACTTCTCTAGGCTGTCCTGGCATGAGTTCATGAGTATGCTCCAGTATTAATATTGAAACAGTATCACCAACTACTTGTAGAACTGGCCAATGCTAATGGATCAATAAATTCAAAGTCACTCTCCTATCACGTAGCAATTGATTTTCAACTTCAATTTGATCATGAAACTGAATAACAGATCTACATTTGTGCGAGGATGAATAACACCTGTTGTCCCGACCGATGCGTTTGTGATAAGGGCAAAAGTACTGGTACCCATTTTGTTATGTTCTTTGTAGTTGTTTTAGCGTCAAGCACTCAAGAGAAGATGTATTCGTTGATGATCCCTAAACAAGGGGGATCATCCTAACTTATATAGATAAAACTGGCCCGGCCCGCATGAGGCGTCGGCTCATGGCGAGGTGCCGGCCTGATGGCGCCATTTCCAGCCGGAGTGGGGGCACGATGGCGCCATACTTGGTCGGAGTGGGGCACGATGGCGCCATACTGGGTCAGAGTGGGGTGTACGTTCGGGCCGCCTTAGGCGTCCCGATAAGTCCTGGGCTGGCATATCTAGACCAATGGCGCCTTGAAGTGGGTCTTGGTCCTGCATCCAAGAAAACCCCGACGTTGCATTTGGGTATAACCACGGCGCTACATCGGATAAGATGCAGCGGGTGCCATCTCGTCGGAGTCTCGGAGATTGTCGGTCGGGATAGCGCCCGTCTCTCTCCAAGTGGGGGTACCATGGCGTCCACTTGTAGCGTACGTCGCAGGTAAATCTGGTATCCATGGCTACCCATGGTGGATCTAACACATTTATAAATATTTGAATCATCTATTAATGAGAAAATATATCTACTGAAACAAAATAAGATAAATTCGTGATGGACGATATACATAAGATAAATTCGTAATAGACGATATACATAAAACAAAAAGGACACCAATAACATTATGAAGATTGAATTATAACTCTCCATTATTTACTATCCTTTTTTTATTTCTCTTTGCCAATGATACATTGTTAACTATAAGACCTATCTATCTATTCGATATAATAGTCGGCCTTTGGCCGGTGATACTACAAGACATTTAATGAAGGTGATCATAGATCCAACATGGGTAGCGCACTACCCAGGGATACACAATTGACCTGCCACGTGTGGTTGCAGGGGAAAACCGTTGGCCAAGAGAGGCGCGTCCAACTCCGACCGCCCACTCTCGTTAGAACGTCGTGGCTTCCTCGGTAGTCTCGCCGCAGATACCCTTCTGGGTCATAAACCCCATCGCTCCCAACGGCAGCCACCCGGGTCACTCTCCCGTATAAGAATTGGCAGCCAGCTAGTCTAAAACATCAAAAAGAAATCAACAATTCCAGGATCACAATTCTCAAGAATTGCATAGGTCTTGGTGGTTTAAATGACCAGAACTAAAAGTAACAAGAAGTGACCAAGGAAGTGAATGGACTTGAAAGGTAGGAGGTAAAAGGACGAAATCATAGCTTCAATCGATTGATCAGCTACACATTCATAGGAAGACCGTTATCGTTTGGAAAGACATGGGCAGCAAGGCATTACACTGGGCATCTGGAGCATAATACACCCGGGTAAGTCGAATGTGAATATTGGGTTCTAAATTTAATGTGAAAGACCCAAAACTCTTAGACGACAACGTGGTATTATTGGCAGCGGTGATGGACAACGTATGGACAGGTTGAACCTTGGACAAACGACTAAGGTCATTAATCAGATAAACTACGGAGGTAGACATGCCAAGAGTGACCACCAATTGCGCCAAAGGAATCGAAGACAGAAAGCGCCAGTTGGAGCCCGAAGCTTTGAAATGAACCCTTTGGTTTGCTGATTGAGAAATTATCAACGTGGCGGATCCTTAATAGAGAGAACAGACTACTCGACTTGTTGAAGGAGTGCTGAATTGAGGAAGGGGACCTAGCCGCTCAATAGAGTGATGTGGCTCTTGCATTGCACTTTTCAAACAAGCAAAGCGGACTCCTACCGTGTCCAAGACGGTGACCATCACCCCTATGGGCCTAAAGCATATCTTGAGTGTACTGAGAGAGCTGGCAACAGCCATAGGGATTTGTCGTTGAATGTCTTCTTTAAAAAGTCGATGAAAGCAAAAGTCGATGAAAGCATCGTGGTCTAAGTGGAGATACTGGGCCATGCAGGTCGCAACCGTCATTCGAAAAGATGGATTATCTACTTCTGGAAGAGGCCCCCGTATAATTCTCTATTTTTATTCACCAAGGCGGAACCAAAACTCGTGGAGATTCTACAAGCTTGAAGAAAACAAAGGAGTTGTACCCCATTCCCAAAAGGCGATCCTGATGACGTTGGAGATGTTTTTATAACTACTGCCGAAGAAGCAGAAATACTTCTAGTGTAGATTGAAGTGAGACTTCACTTGAATCCTCAGAACCCAATGGACATGTCTACACATACCTAGCGGATACCATGAAGACTATGCTTAGCTTTGGTCAAAGCCACTCCCATTGGAAACTCCATGGTAAACCAAATCACCCGAGGTATGATCCGGACAAAGAATAAGAGATTGCAGATTATGACACTGGGCAAAGTGTGCCGTAACCGACTCGATACATGTTCAAGAGAGGTGCGGCTGGCTTGCACCCTAAAACTGCCCGGCACCAGCGCGATCGGGCTGGTCACTTTTCTATACAAGACCCGAAGGGGTAGTAGGTGTATGCCAAAATACCGGGTCCTCGTGTTGACTCCAAATTCAGTCCGACAGGCATAGCCAGTGTCTACCTAGGGGAAGGCGTCCAACGACATGCCGCAAGGCTATATTCTCCAGAGACGAAGGCAATTTTTGAGTCGAATGATATTCACGAAACGGGTCAGTTATATTTGGATGCTATACCGGATGGTATCCAGCTGATAGCGAAACTGCGGGAAGATCCAAACAACCGCATGGTTAATGCTTTCGTACCGTTGTTTAAACCAGTCTATGGGTTATTTCCAGTGGATCAAGATCCAACCGACATTAAGCACACTGAAGGTGAGGCGTCGGCCGAACAACATGGTTCAGCGCACACTGAAAGTGAGGCAACGGCGGACAATCCAGGGAATGACATTGAGAGCCAAACAAGGCCTCAGAAAAGACCTCGTGACGAGAGTCTTGAAGTGGGTCTTAACACGGAAGACCGCACGAGTCGTGATCTTGTGTTCTCTTGTTGAGACAAGAGAACACAAGAGCAGAGGTGGCTCCTCCAGGGATCATTTCTTCGACGGAGATAGCCACTCCGAGATCAAATACGGAGATGATGACTCCGAGATCAAATACGGAGATGATCCCGAGATCAAACGCACCGGTGAAAGACGTTTCAACCGCAGTTAGACCGGAGAAGGAGCCTCCGTTATCAAATCAGCAAAATTCACAGGAGATTCTGTTCGAGCAATCTCGTGAAGCGTTGCAGTCTAGCGAAAAGGCAGATCATGTCGGAGCCCGACAGGTACAACCGAAGACAGACGCATCTCCACGCAACGTGAGTACAGCAGCCAGCAACTTTGAGGAATCCGCTCGTCAACCCGCCCCAATTGACACAAGGCTAGCAGCTACTCGAAGTGAAATTCAACAAGACTTGATGCATAAGTCTCACCAAGTCTCGAATGAAAATCTAGAACAAGACATCGTTGAGGAGCAAAGGGCTCCACGTCCACAAGATGAAAATCGCCGTTGGCCAAAGCGAAAAGCGGCTGAACACGCTGAGGAGTCGTGGTATTCCCTTAGACCTAAATCCCGCTTGTTTTAGGGTCCAACGAATACATCATCTCTTGAATACTTGACGCTGAAACAACTACTGGATACAACAGAGATGAATATAATACCATAAAATGTCATGCCATAAAATCGCCATCACAGAGTCCATGAAAATGCTAACAAAGCAGGTATTGACTTTAGTCAAGCATATGCAGGAGTTGCATCTTATGGTAGATCATGCAGAGCTAGTTCAAGTGGATGTGTCAATAACGACGCTATTAGCCAACGAGCCTGCAGTTTGTTTGTATAAATGCACGGTTCATATAGCTCTTTTGACTAAAGCGTATGTTGGGCCCTTCGAGATGTCTGTATTCTCGCGTGAATGGTCCCAGTGTGATCTGAAGTCAGAGATAAGACTTACAAGTAGGAGACGATACTTAAGCAAATTCGAGCTAGAATTGCTCCATTTTCTCGCTACGACTGCTTGCATAAAAATAGCAAAGGTTCTTGTATCAACATTTTGTACCAAGATTCTGATATCACATGTTTGTAAAAGTTCACATCTACCATTATTTACCTGATTTTTATTTGTCCTATATTTTTACTTTGTTCAATTTATCCTCTACTTTTGAATTTATCCTTTACTTTTGAATTTATCCTTTACTTTTGAATTTATCCTTCACTTTTGAATTTATCCTTTACTTTGCACAATTATCCTTTATATTGCCCAAGTTTAACTTATTCTTTTATATTGCCTGCTATTTTATTACTTAAAAATCATTTGAACATGTGATCACAGATATAGGGTGAGAAATAAAATGCCCTGATGCAAACAAAATTACGTGATTATATTAAGTCAACTAATAATTTGCCTCTTTATATACCATTACCAATTTATCCCTTAATTTATTTTTTCTTTTAATTTCTTATCTNCTTTATATACCATTACCAATTTATCCCTTAATTTATTTTTTCTTTTAATTTCTTATCTTTTTATTTACTTATTTTATGTTAGGCTCCCCATGGGTAGTGTACTACCCATAGACACTCAAATTGTCCGTCTTTACGTCCATGAAAACTCTGACTGGCCGTTCCTCCTAGCCGCGGGAGAGTACGTGCTCAATGCACAACCATCCACCTCCCTCAAAGGCAAATCACCC
>NKZP01001132.1:0-14682 GCA_002370765.1 Metschnikowia similis
ATTCGCTTGCTAGACATCTCGTATCGGTGCACTTTGTCAAGAGAGTCCGAGGTTCCATTTTTCCTTGATATTCCTGCATAGGTTCTGTTCTTCAAGAACTGGGTGTGACGGAGCTCTTCCACAGTTGGCGCAACGCTTTCTCCAAAATCATACATGTGGTGCCTCGTATTGGGATTACTTGACGAAGACTCGGTGTTCGGAACTCCTGGAAAGAACGATGTGTCGAGGTCTGCTTGGGCACTCAGAATGTGTGAGATGGTGCGAGACTCAATCAACTCATCAAGTCAATGCTTATTCAGATGCCAGCTATGGATCGGAAACAGAACACAGACATCGGTCCGTCACAGAATATATGATTATGCTTGGATTCTCACCAGTACTGTGGAAAACGAAATTGCAAACCATAGTCGCTATTTCCACATTGCACTCAGAGTTGGTAGCTCTCAGCACAACAACTCAAGAATCTTTGTGGATAAAGAATCTATTGAGTGAAATGGGGCTTTCACATGTGATAAACAAATCGCCTCTGACTGGGCTTTCAGCTTTGTGTTAAGTGAATATTCCAGTACATTAGATGGACTGGGCTGGGCTGCTTTCTCCGTAGTGCATGTCAGCTCCGCTGCTATTGGCGAAGATGTTTCGCGGAAAGGGTTTGTTTTGGCCGAGGCTTCACCAATCTGCAATTGAGCTTGATAGCACTCATGTTTGCTCTTGATAAGTCGAGCCCACTTCAATAACCATAAACTCAAAGGGAGCTTGGTGACGAGTGGTGCTAAGAATGACAAAGAAAGTAACAAGATTGTGCCTATGGTGTTGGCCACGCTTAGAGAGTCGGGGATGAACACAGAGTATAAGGTAGTCAGAGATCTCATGCAGCGTATATGCTTTTGAGCTCAGCGAGCAGATTTCCATGAAGTCACAACGCAAAACATATAGAAAATTGTTGTAGACCCTCGGCCTAATGCGATTGAATTTGATCACATAACAATGCTTGAGCCAGTTGACTAAGACTTCGCTCCCGAGGACCACTACTGATGGTCCAAAGATAGCACCGAGCCATTTGTTCGAAGACTTCCAACTATCTGGAATGAGACCAAGCTCTGTGCTACTCAATTGAGACAAATTTCTCAAAGCGATCACCACTAACATAATAGATGATTGAAATCTTTCGGTGAGGTCAGACATGGATAATTGAAACAAGCCGTCTCTTTCGAATTTTTGAAAACACGGATCCTTTGAGTTCAGCAAACTGATTTGAAAGAAGTAACGCTAAGAGTGCATTGGAGTAAGAGTTCGCTGCCACGTGCAAGGATACGGATTGATATATGAGCACATATGAATGAAGGGCAAAGAATGCAAGAGTAAAGAAGGAGAAAACTCCTAGCTTCAAGTAATTGTGGATAGAAAAGTTCCCAAGTGGAAAGCACGAGTTGTAGCAAAAGGCTACAGTCAAGTTAAAGGGATAGACTACGGTGATACATTTTCTCCTGTCTTATCTCTTGAAAGTCTAAGGATACTTGACGCTGTTGCCACTAATCACAAAATGACTACATCAAATGGACGTGAAAACAGCCTTTTTAAACGGAAAACTCGTTGAAGACATTTACATGAATCAAATACCTGGGTTCCCCTTGAAACCTAAAAAGGTCCAAAGGGAAAATATGTCTTAAAACTCAACAAGTCTCTATACGGTTTGAAGCAAGCTCCCTTCGTGTGGAACGAAGTGATAATGAAACCATTGCAAAATTGGGGTTCAAACGAGCTAAAATGAAACATGCATTTACTGCAAAAGGAATGAATCCTCGGTAATTTTATAGCACTCTACGGACGGTATTATTTTATATTTCTATAATTTTTTTATAAAAGTTACAATTATAGATCTGAATATTTAATATTTTACTTGGGGCATCAAATATAAATACCCGCCCCCCGCCGTAATTTACTCATTAATTAATGAGATGAATTTTTTTCATATATATTCATGTATTTTTTGGCTGGTTTATCCAGAAATATGACAACCAATTTCACACCACTTCAATAAAAGTTAACATAATTAGAGGGCGGGCTATAAAATCATGCAAGATCTAATAAATACACTTCTGGATTTATTCATGAAAGCAATTTTACCTAGACTATTAAATGAACGTCCCAAATACTAATTAAGTGAATAAAATCTATCCTACTTTAATTTTTAAAATGATCATATTTCATATAAGAAACAGAATTAGTTGTACTTCCTCCCACATAAATTTCTATATTTTCAGTGGATACCAATCAGGTACTTTAAAATCATATATTTATAATTTCGTTAACCAACTGTTATATCCTTTTGTAGTCGTTTTAACGTCAAGTACTCAAGAGAAGATGCATTCGTTGATGATCCCTAAAACAAGAGGATCATTCAACTTATATAGATGAGGCTGGTGTGGGCCGCATGAGGCCTCATACCGAGGTGAAGGGCTTAAATGCACCCTCCTCAGTCGGCGTGAGGGCTCAATGGCGCCATCTTGGGTCGAAAGAGTGTGTTGAGACACGGCCACACGCCTTAATCGCCAATCATCTCCAATCTGACGATTCCCAAACTGGCATTTAGGGCCGAAGTGGTGTCAGAGGCGGGATTGGTCCTGTATCTCAGAACACACGACATTGCCTTTCGACTGGAAACCGCGGCGCTGCACCTGATAGAGTGAAACTGGTGCTGCCTCGTCTGAGCTTCCGAGTTAGGTGGCCGGGTTTGGGCACGCCTCTCCGCAGGTGGTTCGAGGGCGGTTTTCCCTTGTACTACACGCCATAGATTAATTGTGTACCTGTGGGTGGCACGGTATCCGTCGCGGGCTTAACAATTATATCCCTCTAATTTATTAACTGTTGTGGAATAAGATTTAGAGGTTCTAAAACACGTATCACCCTGTTTAACCTTATAATATTCACTAGTGCTTGATGATCTTACTCCTCTTCCTCCGCCTATAGTGTAGCTTATTTTAATCTTCTTTGACAGTTTTACCTACTGTATGTTTTGTTGCTACGTCCTAAACAATTACGAAAATTGACCATCAATTGTGTTTGCAATCAGATCATATTTTTTGTCCTGTCGACAATTGTGTGTCTTGTTTCTCCTCTTATTTGCCCTTTTGTACGGTGACATGTATATCTTTGAATGCGTATGTTTACAAGTGGCCTCATCCTTAGCCTCTTGGGTTGTTGAAGGCCCACTCCAATATTACAGAAGGACAAGGTTTCCCAAGCTTGTAAAAGTAATCAGATAAATCACGGAGGTGAGACATGCCCAGAATGCCACGAAAGCCAGCCCCACAAGATATTCTTCTCATGTGGATTCAACTGATTCACCACGTGAATCCTTAGAGCCCAATGGTAATGTCCACACATACTTACAGGATACCACGAAGTCACTCCTTGACTTTAGTCAGTCAATCCCCGGAAGCCAAGTTGCGATCCGGATAGACAAGGTCAGGAATTACTAGCAGGCTTAGACACCCTCGAAGCGATGCGGCATCTGCCTCTTACGGGACCTCGGAGAATCGATGGTATGAGGCTAATTACGAGGGGAAGCCGACGTTAAGCGATGGGAACCTTTGGCGTGTATAAGGCCAAGTTGACGCGGGGGTCAGGACCAGAGTTTGACGCGAAAAGTGTCGAAAGACAAGAAGGTGAGAGGCAGAAAGGGCAGATAGAGGGGCACGGACAGAAAGCACGGACAGAAAGCACGGACAGAAAGCACGCACAGAAAGCACGCACAGAAAGCACGCACAGAAAGCACGCACAGAAAGCACGCACAGAAAGCACGCACAGAAAGGGCGGAGACAACAAGGGCCAGGACCAGACTTAAAAAAAAGAGTCCGGACTTAAAGTGAATCTATAATTCAAGGCGTTGGTCAGGTAAGGGAAAGTCACTGTAAAGCGAGCCGCAGTGGGGTGGTACTGTGCGAATGGTGTGGAAGGATACACGAAAATATGATGGGCGCAAGGGGGGAACTTCCCAATGAGGAATGCTTGAGCGTTGGCTTTTACGAGTGTGGGGAAGCGTAGCTGAGATGGCGAATTCGGAAGGCTAGCGCGCCCAACCACTCGACTCCCCGACTCCCCGACTCCCGAACTCCCATGTTGTCCTCCAAGTTTTATCCGCTTCCGTGACACTGCCTCTTAAGTGAAACGTGCCGGATCCGTCCAAATGGCTCAGGCATCTTTCGATTTCAACCCTGGGTGTTTCAGGAGTGGAGTTGAAACTGCAGCTGCATGGCCAGGGCGCATGGCACCCCCGCGCCTGCATGTGCTGCTCTCAGCAACTATATAAAGGGCCACGAATCCCCCGGTTCACGTAGCATCAAGTTTTTACAAACCCAAAACAAAATGGCTACAATCAAATTGAACTCTGGTTACGATATGCCTCTGGTCGGATTCGGCTGCTGGAAAGTCGATAAGGCCACGTGTGCTGATACTATTTTCAACGCCATCAAGGTCGGTTACAGATTGTTCGACGGTGCAGAGGACTATGGTAACGAGAAGGAAGTGGGCGAAGGTATCAAAAAGGCCATTGATCAGGGCTTGGTGTCTCGTGACGAGTTGTTTGTGGTGTCCAAGCTCTGGAATAACTACCACCACCCCGACAACGTGGAGAAAGCTTTGGACAGGACCCTTGCCGACTTGAAGCTCGACTACGTGGACTTGTTCTTGATCCACTTCCCAATCGCATTCAAGTTTGTTCCTTTGGAAGAGAAGTACCCACCGGGCTTCTACTGTGGCGATGGAGATAAATTCCACTATGAAGATGTGCCTTTGCTCGACACATGGAGAGCTTTGGAGAAGTTGGTCAAGGCAGGTAAAATCAGATCCATTGGAATCTCCAACTTCAACGGCGCTTTGATTTACGACCTCCTCAGAGGCGCCGAAATTCGTCCTGCTGTTTTGCAAATTGAGCACCACCCATACTTGCAACAACCAAGGTTGATCAAGTACGTGCAATCGCAGAACATTGCTGTGACCGCCTACTCGTCTTTTGGCCCCCAGTCGTTCGTGGAGTTGGACCATCCCAAGGTCAAGGAATGTACCACGCTCTTCGAGCATAAGGACATTGTTGCCATCGCCGAAGCACACAAGAAAACGGCTGGCCAGGTGTTGTTGAGATGGGCCACTCAAAGAGGACTCGCAGTGATCCCAAAGTCCAACAAGACCGAGCGCTTGTTGCAAAACCTCACAGTGAATGACTTCGATCTCACTGACGCGGAGATTGAGTCCATCTCGAAGTTGGATGTGGGCTTGCGCTTCAACAACCCATGGGACTGGGATGAAATCCCAATCTTTGCTTAGTGGATGGATGTGAGTTTTGGATTCCCGAAGATATCATAATTCTTGGTACACCCGAGGGCATCGGAAATCTACGTGTTCACTAAGACTAAGCATATGACAAGTCATACACGAAGTCTACGGGAGTACATACATGTGAAACGTATACCTAGTTCATGTATACACATATACCTTCATGTAAACCTTTTCAAGATCCCAAATTTCTACGACTCGGATATCAACAAGATACCTATATCGAGTCCAACACGGCCTTTCTGCCCACGTTCAACAACTTCAAGCGGCTAACAAAATCGTCCCTGTTTATATACGCACCACAGAGCCGTCTTTTTCCTGTGAACTCCGTTCTCAGGTGGAAGCATCTCCAGTTATCGAAGATCAAGCACTGGCCCGGCTTCAACTGGTAGAAAATCTCATTCTCTGGCGAGCTGATGATAGCATACCAGCTGCGAATGGCCTTGTAGAACTTGGGCACATCGTCAGGGTTGGCCCAGCTGTCCATACACGAGCGGTCGCTCTGGTTCCAGCGCACCTGGATCAAGTCCCCGTTCAAGTCGAGCTTGAAGATTGGCTGTGGAATGTCTGGCTGGATGCACACCTTTTCTTCGCCTGCAGAATGTGCCGGCACCGGGATCTTGGTCAAGAGCTCAAAGCTGTCGGGATCGGATTGGCGCAAAATCTCGGCACACTTGAAAGCATCCACCAATGAGGTGGTTCCTCCCAGGCCGTCATGGTACAATAAATGGAACAACTGCAAGCCGGGAGTGTCTGACCAATACGTGCCGTCGGTGTGGGCCGAGATGTCGAAGTTGGTGTAGGCCGTGTCCTTTTTCCCCAAGTCGGACGTGAAGTCCCAGAAACCACCGTAATGCGTGGGCCGGATGTACATGAGCTTTTCACAGAGCTTTTCGGTGTCTTCCGGACTGACTGGCACATTGTCAATGAGCGTAAAGCCATACTGCCACGTTTTCAAACACCAGTCCCGGATGGCTTCCTCGTTGTCTGTTTCATCGGAGGACGCCATGATTTGGCTGAAGTCGACCCTGGGCATGTTGTCCTTGATATCCGCGGTGGTCCAGAACTTGCGGGCCAACACCTCCTTTTCTCCCTGCACCTTCTCTTTAGGGGGAACAAGAGGCGGATTATACGCGTGGAGCCGTAACCACGAGAAGTCGTAGCTCGACTGGTGATTGTTCTGGCTCCAAATGATGGAGATCCCGGACTCGGAGGTGTCGCATTGCTGGGCAAATATCTCGGCATCAATAGTGGCCGAGTTGAGCAACCTCTGCTTGGTGGTGTCGAAGTAGCACTTGTCACAATGGCAGTTGTCTCTCAACCAGATGTAGTGGAAGGAGGACTTAGCCCCATCGAAGTCCACAGTCAAGCTGTCGGGGTTGGGTGTTACTCGCATATTAGGATAGGGGATACAGGGCAGATCCGGCGGGGAGGCGAGGCGGATTGGGGAAGAAGCTTTAAGGGGCTTGTTAAAGCAAGGTGCTCTTATGAGGGTGCCCTCCGAAACCTGGGGAATTGCGACTTCTTATATAGCGCGCCCCTGGCGACGCATGCTGCACGGGGTACTGGCGACAGTGTATGGAGAGAGAGCGGCGGACCCGTGTGCAGGTCGAAACACGTCACTAACCAAAAATAATTCACCGCAAAGGGCTCAAAAAGTACGTGCAATGGATAGCCACATGTTGATTCGTATTTCATACGCAGTGTTTCATAACCTCAGCTTTTCCGTGTGTGACGTTAGACCCACTTCTTGTGGCAGAAAACTAAAGACTGCATACTGGCGCGGGGCGCGATACACCTCCTCAAGCCGTTGCTCTACGACGCGCACTTGGCACGACTCCTCGGTATATCATTCACCTTCTTGGGCTAAACGAGCGCTTTCTTCGAGATCCGTGCAAATGCCTGGACCTTTGAACCGTCCTGCATGCACGCCTGGCGATGCTCCCTTGAGACGCGAGAACGTCTCCAACCCATGCCACCTGCCGGTGGCCGCGATCTCCGATTGTGAGCGGAAGCAACTTTGGAAATTCTATCTTGACCCTGGCCGTCAAAAGACGGGAAATCTTGATGCACATCTGCGTGGCAAAACGTCGATTGAATCCATCCAGGGGTTTAATGAGGGCCCCCTTGAAGAGTCCAGTGGATCCAGTTGTGGGGGGTCTTCAAGTTGCGATGAATGCCCAGGCGGTGAGCCTCCAAGCAGTGATGTGCCTTCAGGCAGTGATGAAACTTCAGATAGTGAACCATTAGACGATAGACCTTCAGACAGTGCTGAATCCTCAAACTGTGATGTGCCTCCAGACAGGAATGGTTCTCCAAATAGTGATGAACTTTCAGACAGTGAAGAACCCTCCAAGTGCGATGAATCGTACGAGAATGTGTCGCTTCGAAATAAGGCCCCTGCCGAACTGCATCGGAGACGCCTGGGATTGGACTCAAAACTGAGGTTGGCCGCAGAAAACCTCGATTTCTTGGTGCTTGACGATTTGAAACCTCATGCCGATGAAGCGCAGGTCATGCTTGATGTGAAGCGGCTGTTCACGCTCGGATCGCAATTTCGTATGGACGGCAAATCTTCATACACCACTATCCTCTCCGTGGGTGAGGTCAACACCATGCGCCGGAAGCTCTACTTTCTAATCGTGCATATGCTTCGCAAGCATCCATGTTTACACTACTACCAGGGCTACCACGATATAGCAAGCGTTGTGCTACAGATTTATGGCAATGAGGACGAGTCGTTCAAGGTCTTGGAGCTGCTCACGTTGTACCACCTTCGAGACTACATGTTGCGTGACATTTCGCTCACCATCAACCACTTGAAGCTCATTCCGGTGGTGCTCGAAAACGCAGACCCGCTATTGTTTGCATTGATTCGGGACACTTCTCTATCTTATGTGGACTCGGATGGACGTTATTACGACTACAAATTTACGCCGGCGCTCCTGCTGGTATTGACGCTCTTCAGCCATGACATATCGAACCTAAACCTCATTGCGAGGGTGTGGGACTTCATACTCAGCCACAGGTCTGTAGCAGCGAATGCTTACTTTTATGCTGCTGCTATCATACAAAAAAAAGACTCTATAATGGCCGCCTTGGGTGGACTGACGGATGTGGAGCTGGCATTGTTGCACACGCTAATATCTCCGTCAAATCTTTTTGACGACTTGACCGAGGCTGACGTAGAGTCCATGTTGATCCTAGCGTCGTCGTTGATTCTGCGCTTTCCGCTTGATTCACTACCGAATTCGACCGCAACTTTTAAAGTCTGGTTTGAAGAGTACAACCAGAACTCTGTTTTATGCACGACTTCCAAATTGGGATCCCCCTCAGATACGATTCTCCACCTGGAGTCGCTCAGCCATATTATGCAAGTCCAGGAAGAGCAGCTGGCCTGCGAAACTCAACACGAGGCTGAAATGCTCAGCAAAGCATTAGACGCGAACGACTCTGCACTAACAAGCTCCGAGGAATTCGAGAAGCTGAGCTTATTCTCTTCCGGAAGTGTGTCATCTAGCGTCACCTCATTGACCAATTCCTCCATAATCAAGAAGCTTTTCCCTGCGGGAAATGACTCGCCTTCCCATCCACACTCGAGCTTCTTTAAATTCACCATTTGCGTTGGCCTTGCCGGAATCCTAATGCACTTTTTGCTCCGGCAAGGCGGGTGGTATCTTGTTTCAAAGTTCCCTCGGTTTATTCACCATAGCTTGGACCAGTCAAAGATGGCTTATAGTGATGTGGCCCTGATAACAGATATACTCGCGGGAGTCTGCTCCAACATGAGAGATAAACTCGCTCGAGATTCGATAGACTTGGCCCAGGTCGGCCTAGGCACGTTGAAGAGAAACATCTATGCGCTAGGGAATTTCAACTAGCCCCTTTAAGTACGTGCGCTTGGTCCTGTGTCTATAGAGTATATGAGGACGACATCTGCGTACGGCGACTGGCCCCAGCCTCTGTTCCCACTTGAAGTGATCATGAATCTTCCTGTATCTTCCACAATGAGATTGCTTAAGACTCCGCCATTGTGGCCCGGGATGACATAGAACGGGGTGGCTCGCTTCCTGGATATGGCGGTTTCCTGGGTGAACTCGTCGTACAACTTGAGGTTATAAAGACGGATGTTATCCTGGGATCCGCAGAAAACAAAGTTGTCGTTGGGCATTATTGATAGCGCGCTGACCGGCCCCGATATTTTCGGAAACGCCAAGCGTTTCAGCACATTGGGTACCAGAACATTATTTTGAGTGGCGTGTGGCATGCGCAAGGAAATCTCCTCCACAGTGCTATTTCTTCTGCCCACATAAAGTTTATCTCCATCATTCGACCAGCACGAATCCATACACCAAGGTGGTGTGCCGTCGGGAACGCCGAGCTTCAACACCGAGTTTGCGCCTGAGACTCGGGCATCCCAAATGTTGATGGTGCCATCGATGCTCGAACTCATAAAGACCTTATCGTCGGTGAGTGCTTTGTCTTTCCCCGAGTCGGATTTGACATCCTTAGCGCCATTCTCGCGCAGTGCGACGTCTTCCTTTTCGTCGTCGTCTTCATCACTACCAAACAAAGAATCTGCATCACTGGAAGTTTCCGTGAAGGTAATGTCGGTCAAGCCAAGCGGCCTGTAGCGTAAGCGAGAGATCTGTCCCGTACTGCCAGAGTACAAATTCAAGGTCTTGCCCGTGTTGAGGTCCCATTCTCGGATGCATTTATCCCAGGACCCAGATAAAAAGGAGGTTTGAGAATAACTGACTTGAAGCGCGGAGATTGCATCCGAGTGGCCGTTATTCAAGCTGGGAGCGGCTCTTTTGTTGGAGGTGTGGCGGAAATAGTGGTGGATGTTCCCCTCGTTGTACACCAACGTGTATAAAGATATGCCCCCCGAAAGCAAGCCACTAAGGCACCAGAGCCCGTTTCTCTCCACTCCAAGTGCATACACCGGGTTTGTTTTGGGCTCGTACGAGGCGTGGTTGGACGAGAACTCCGACTCGGAAATCTTGGGGTTTTCGTTCATGATCTGCGACTTGGTGAGTGGCTGCTCGTTCTCCCAGTACGACCCAATGACCCCTGCCTTGTTGACGTTGTCCATGAGGTTATGCTTTTGCGCCACCGTTAAGGGAGCCTTTCCGTCTATGGACGCAGCAAAGTCGTACTTCCGGATGAAGCCGTCTTCTCCGCCGGTGAGAAGCCATTTGGGGCCTTCAGAAATGGCTACTGCATGGCACTGCTGGGCGTAGGGAATGGCCACCATGGGCGAGATATCAAATTCGCTTGCGGCTTGGACGGCCCTGACTGCAGACTCACGGATGCCTTGGAAATCTAGCACGGGCTTCGGAGCCTGGCCGGCCCCGGCCGCGCCGGTGGAACTGGCGTTGGTGTTGTCGATTCCAGCCCCACGGGCGCCTTCTGGGGCCGAAAAATCCGCGCCATTGGCTCCAGGGGCCCCGTCACCAGCGTGGCTGCTTGAGGCTGGGTCGGGTCTTTGGTCTCCTGCACGCGACTCATTCGCTCCGCTTTCCATCTCGTCCCCGACTTTGGCGTCGTTTTCGCCGGTTTCTTCGTCTCCTTCATTGCCACTGTTTCCGTCGGCCCCTTCGCTCGCGTCGTTTCCCTCCGTGCCGTCATCGTCGTCGTCGTCGTCATTGTCGTCGTCATCTTCATTGTCGTCGTCGTCCTGCTCGTCATCGTTCATGTCTTCATCGCCTTTGGACTGCGTGTTCGGCTCGTCCTCCATATCCATGTCGGAATTGTCCTGGTCATCGATCATGTCGTTCTCTGCATCGTTGAAGAGATCTGCTGACATGGCGGGTGGCTTGCTCGGTCGCTTGGACAATCGCTCAATCGGTCACTGGAGCCTCTTGGTCAGTCACTTGGTCAGTCACTTGGTCAGTCACTTGGTCAGTCGCTTGGTCAGTCACTTGGCCAGTCGCTCAGTCACTTGGTCAGTCTCCTGGTCAATCGCTGCGAGCGGTGCAGTACCAACTTCGACATTCGCACGCGCGCACGCTCCAAGTCAAGTCGTAGTGAGCGTCAGAATCCGGGGCATCGGATGGTGGATTCCAGGTAATCCACATTGGACCCAGAAAATCCAGAAAGACGCACCCATTGGCATTAAGCCCATTCTTTATTTCACGCCGTTTTTGATCTAATCGAAGGTGCGGAAAGAGTGAATCAAGCTCCGGCATGCTTGAAGCAGACCCGTACATCTGGTGCTGGCGATTCACTATATTTAATTAGATACAAACATTTGTAGAAAGTTGATTGACTTGATCTCTCAATTGAGCCAAGGATGGTCCGTTTTATCTGTGCGGCACCACTTCTCTTGACAAAAAAGTCAGCCCAGCGGCCTTACTACAGTACTTTTGCTTTCCCAAAGCAAGACGCAACGTTGGCTTTGTGAGTTGGGTCCTTGAACAAGTTACGAGACTTTGACTTGCTCTAGAACTGCCAGCTTCACAATATTGAGCTTAGTACTGAACAAAACCTCAGGGTGACAAGTGCCATTTTCTTTTAGTAACTCAGGCAAGCCACCAGAATTGTCTCGTTGTAAAGATTCAAGCACAATGCTGAAAAAACAAGGTTCTTGATCATGCTCTCAACATGCTTCCAATTGACTCCGCTAGGCTTACAGCTAAAGGATGGGCTGGACAAACCATCAACTGTTTTTAGAATGTCTTTAAGTGCTTAGATTCGCTAGTTTTACCATCTTTACTCAAGAATACATTCCAGGGAGGATTGGTCCGAAATACACATCTACGCCGCCCTTGAACAATTTCATACTCGATTCCTCCAAAATTATGCAGATATTACAAGAGCCTTTTTCTATCGTTTCTCGTGATCATGTATTACCCTCCGTTTACATTTGCCCTGCTTTCACTTTGTACTTCATTGACACAGGGTTGTAGTTACTCCTTTTTACAAGTGTTCTTTTGGTGGTTTTTATTTTATACCCCTTTCTCTATTTTAGATTTTATTTTATTCCTGTCCAAAAATTACATCTGGTTATCTTCGAGTCGAATGTTTCGCGGTATATCAGAGAAAGAGCTGTCCAGTAACATCAAGAAATCACCTGTTTCCCCAAGACCTTGACAAAGTTTCCGAAAATGAAACCCTGAAGTACCCGTCAATAACGTATACAATAAATCTTGCCTAAACTTTGTCGTTTTATTAAAGTGTTCCATTTCCGATTGCAAGGACAAAGTACTCTCTACCAGAAGCACTCTATGCGGAAGACCTGCCAAGAAGAGTTTCAGAAGATGCCAAGGCCAAAGCTGCTGAGGAAGCGCTTCAAAACGAAAGAGTTTCGAGAATCCCGAAAGTTGGCATGTGGAAGATGCTTATGCTACTCTTAAATGAGAGTCAACAACATGCGAGGATTTTGATATGCTTGACCAATCGGGTGGAGGTAAATCAGCCCATCTCGTGAATGATTCAAGAAGTAATTTTCTTTCCAACATTCGGGCTTTTTGTGCCGTTCAAAGTGGACGATAAAGCTCATAGAGCTGAAGGGCGAGAGACCGATAGCGAACAAGTAAAGTGATGAAGATGAAATACTATTGAAAGAGAGTGAAATAGTAGTTGAGAGTAGTGAAGCCGTTGAAAGCAAAAGAAGGGGTTATAAGACAGGAAAACTCTTCGATGTTACTTGACCGCATCTTTTGCTCTTTTCACCCGTCTTGAACCACGGACCAAGTCTGACTAGGCAAGTAAGCGAGCAAATTTCCAAACGCAGGATGAAAATACTTTGTCAAAAGCTACGTTCCTGTTCTCATGGGAGAGGAAGAATAATGGGTGCGAATGATGGTGAACTATACCTGGGGGAAGCCGGAGGAAACTGATGGAGGCTCGTGGCCATTCTGATGTGCAAAACGATCGTCACTGGGGATAGGGGCGAGAGACTAATCGAGCATTGTAGTAGCTGGTCCTACCCAAATATCTCAAAATAGCAGAAGCTCACTACATTTTGTGCAGCAATGAATAGGCGTGGTGAAACAGTTTGAATGTATCTCCTACTTCAAACAACGAAAGAAGAACTTGAAAATTTATTGAACATATTCGTGATTGTCGAGGTTTCAGTAGGTGTTTTTTTTGGTGGGCAGAACTGGCAAAGCGGATGAGCCGAAGCTAAGCTAAGTGCCATAATTTACGCTTTTGAGACACCGCAAAAGGTGCCAGTTCAAAAGGACAGCCGGAGGGTGGCCATGGATGTCGAAAAAAGCTATGGCTCTCCCTGGAAATTGAACCAGGCCTGATATGAAAGGCACTAAGATACACCTTACAAACGAAACGACATGATATTCCCTAGAAGCACTCCTTGAAGTGAAGTGCCTCTAGTGCAGATCTCGGTGGTGGCCAATAGACAAATTGGAATTTTCAAAACCGAAGTGGGGAACGGTTCCATGTCAACATTAAATGAACACGGGCAACTCGATGCTAACCTCCAGGCTTTGGTGTTGATAACAATTTGTTTTGGGGAGGGGAAGGGACCCTGCTCAGAATTCCAGCGCATGGATAAGGAAACGGTAACGTATTGAACCTGAAGACAATGGATAAGTTCTGGAGCGTCAGGATATTGTGACTTCTCTGGATTTAAATTTACCAGAGATGGGGTTAGGAAACGAACACCGGCAGTTTATTTGTAGGCCAGTGCACTTCTTGCAATCCTCGAACCTCCCATCTGTCCATACCAAGGCGCACTCATATCCACAGCGGGTCTCCTAGATTCACTACAGGAATTCGACATTCATCAGAGAAGAAGAAGTGGCTTGTGACTTAACAAACCTCAGCTCAATTGCTGGCAGCTGACATGTGGTGCCAACATAAGTCTGACCTACGTGGTGGCTCTGAGATTCTGCAGAAACTTGATGGACCCTAGAGTGTGAGACACAAAGGAGGGGAAAGTTTTAGATCCTTAAGAGCAGCCTTAAAATTAGGACATGTCAATAATCCAGGGCGCTGAAGCTTAATAACCCGTTCATATATTCCAGACCCAAAGGGTGTACTCCCGGGGTGGGTTCTGGCAAAATCTCTAGCCGGTCGAACCGGGGCAGAGTATTACACGCACAACTGGTATATCTTCGATGTGCCTGAAGATTTGTTGTGTGCCACAGTCCAGTCCGGAGACTAAAACATTTTACTACAGGTGAATGTGAAAAAGGTGGAAAAGAAAAGGTCATCAGCGGAGTCCACCGAAGAAATGTTCAAATCCGAACGAATATTAAAGAAGGGTCACGAGAGGCAGTTATTCAACACCACCACAACTGTTAGACTCCCCATGGGTAGTGTGCTACCCATAGGTGCTCAATTGAACTGCGATGTGCGGTTTAGACGCGGTATGACGCC
>NKZP01001135.1:0-43726 GCA_002370765.1 Metschnikowia similis
CTCTCTAGACATTGTGTCCCCTTCAGCTTCTCCCGTATGATACTGTATACGTCACAACCGAGACGGATTCGCAAGCTTGAGTAAACTGGGGTTTCATCTTTTTCTGTTATCATTTTATTGTACTTATCACCATCTAGGTTTAAAAGCAAGGTTTATTTATTAAAGTATCATGTAAATTTTCCATCTCGTTTGTTTTCAAAGAATTTACTTGATTAGCTACTACTCTTTTCACAATATATACTTCTCTGTCTATTGGCTTTTGCACGAATTCTCCATAGCCACCCCGTTTAAAGCTATCTTTGCTATCATTCTTATTGGACAAGGTTTTAATCGCAATCGCCGTTCAGGTGAAAATTTATATAATCTATGTACTTGAATAGCCCCAACTTTCGTATTCCCTTGTATACATTTCGTTTCGAAACCTTCTTCCTTAACAATTTTCAAGTCGTAACAATGGTAAGTACCTTGATGAGATTTGAACCATTTCCAAGACAATCTACCATCTTCAAGTCTCCTTGTGACAAAATTTAAATAATTAAGGGGAGAATCTTGTGGGTGAGATAGCATGACAATGATACTGATGATGCAGAAGATTTTTGATGGAAAAGTATAATATAATCAAGTGAATTTAATAGATGATTATGGACATTGTGGCGTTAGCCACCTCCAGACACAGGAAAACAGAATGGAATTTCGGGGTTCCAAGCTGGTCGATTCGGCAGGCATAAGTCACAATGACTGCCAGTCAATTTAGCTTTGCCAGAGTCAGCACCTGGAGTGGACACCCATGAATTGTAGAGGGCACCCATGAATTGGAGTGGACTGAATTTGGAGTGGACTGAATTTGGAGTGGACTGAATTTGGAGTGGACTGAATTTGGAGTGGACTGAATTTGTAGTGGACTGAATTTGTAGTGGACATGGATGTTACAAAAGCTCCGAATATACCGGGGAACGCAAACCGCTCCAGCAAACTGTTCCAACTCGGAACTTTGCCTCGTGCCAAGTTCCCCTTGCTTTCTTGCCAGATTGTACTATCCGCCTAATTTATGTTACAATACATGATTTTAATTATATGCCTTGTCAGGTTCGAGTAAGGCGGAAGGACTTCAGCGGTGGTATTTGTTGATGATCCGTAACCGAGGGGAATCACGAGTTGGATGGAAATGTCGGGCACGACTGCGCCACCGGATTTAGCCCATAGAGCGAATCGGGCTAGTCGTGCCGAGTGGACGGATCAGCCTCAAGGGCTTATCGGTCTAGAACTTGAGGATGGGGAACAGGGCGACCCACTTGAGCACCTATGAGGAGCACACTACCCATGGAAGCAGTATAATTAGAAATGATAAAAAAGAAACAGATCCTATCTGATAAATATATATGAAATCATGTTCTAGATATAGTATCATATTTTGATGGACATCCATGAGTTTCTATACCCTGAAGTAAAATACAGACTTGGATACTTGATTGAAGATTAACCACACGAATCATATTTAATAATTAAAGTAGCCCAAAAGACATAATGAATATACAGACTAGGAAAAAGAATCGCCCCCTCACAACTGAGGCCCCCTCCTCATGCCACACAAGAACCTCGAACCGACCATCGCAGTCTCAACAAAGACTCCCAAAGAACTCAATCTTAGAACTTTCAACAACGGACTCTGGCTCCAATCTTAGAATTTTCAACAACGGACTCTGGCTCCAATCTTAGAACTTTCAACAACGGACTCTGGCTCTGTTAATTTTCAACTTGTACTTCAGTATATTAGATATACAGGGGCATGTAACTTTGTATCATACAAGACCGCCGAGCAAGGTTTTCCGCGGTGGGGGTTCTTTTATATGTCACCCCTTCCCAATCCTGCACATGCTCGCAGTCACCAAAGGTCACGCCAATGTCACGTGGGACATTATGGCTGACGCATTTAACCCACGTCCTACTCACGCGTTAACAGGCTCCAATCTTAAAACTCTCAACAACGAATCTGATATAGTTAAAAAATTACTTGACTATTTCAATCCTGGTAATCCTATATTGAAACCATATTTAGATTCAAGTAAAAAATATTTGAACTTAGATGATTTTGTTAAAAACATGGAAGAATTACAAAAAAGCGAAAAAATATTAAGAGTTCCTGCAAACCCGGGTATACCATTCGCATCAAAAACAAAAAATTACGTGTCTCCAGACCAAATTTTATCAAATTGTTTTGAAAAAATAAATACAAGCGATGAAATAATTGACTTTGTAGATTATTATAAATTAGAAGACTATGTCTATAGAATAAAAGAAGAAAGATTTAAAGATCAGCTTAGTTCTATAAGATCAAGTTCTGGATGTTTAGTAAAAAATAATGTAAAATGTACTGATATTTTCGAAATTGACGAAGAAACGAAGAATTAAAATTTAAAAAGAACAAAGATGGAGTAGATTCTTCTGAAGATGATTTATATGCTGATACGAAAAAGGCTAAAAAGGGTGTTAAAAAGAATAGTGATGGTACTTATCCTAAATCAATTGATGCTTCGCACTACAAAATATGATGAAGCTAGAAAGGGCCATGAAAGAATAAAAAATGCAAATAGTTTTAAACTAGAGGCAAACAAGCTTTGGAATTTGTGTGACATATAATAGCTTTATTGCTCCTATATTTTTACTTTGCTTAAATTTATATTTTAATTGCCTTTGTTAGGCTCCCCATGGGTAGTGTACTACCCATAGACACTCAATTAAACTACGATGCACGGCTAGACGCGGTATGACGTCAGACCTCGCCTCCATGCTCGGTCCAGACCACTAGGTTTCCCTCCTCCCGAGATCTAGACTGATAAGCCCTTATCTCAATAAGCCTTATCAGTCAGCCACTCGGCACGACTCGCCCGATAAAGTCCTTATCTCCCGATAACGGCCCGAATACGTGGCGCAGTCGCTGCCGGCTTCTATATAACNATATATTTCCTTCTCTTAGTCTTACATCTATAGAACCTGACAGCCTTAAATTTATATTGCAAACTTTATCTTATCCTTTTATATTGCAAACTTTATCTTATCCTTTTATATTGCAAACTTTATCTTATCCTTTTATATTAATCCCATTTGTATTGCTCCCATTTAACTTATACTTTTATATTGACTGCTATTTTATTACTAAAAATAATTTGAACATATGTGATCACTGTTATAGGCCCTTAAATAAAATGCAATTAATGCATACAAATTTGCGCAATTATACTAAAATGACTGATAATTTAACTAAAGATTATTTGTCCATATGTGATCACTGTTATAGGCGATAAATAAAATGCAATTAATGCTACTAAATTTGTACAATTATACTAAAATGTTTGATAATTTGCCTATTTATATTAACTCATTTAATAATTACCTTATTTATATACAATTATCTTTTTTATACCTTAATTATATTTTTACTTTAAATTTATTTCATTTTTTATTGCCTTATTTTTCCCTTAAATAACACATACGACTTTGTCTAGGGATTCCAAGAACACTAAGGCTTTATCTTAGAACTTTCAACAACGGACTCTGGCTCCAATCTTAAAACTTTCAACATCGGACTCTGGCTCTCGCATCGATAAAGAACGTACCGATTACCATAAGTTGCATGAGCTGCAGACGTGAATCATACTTGCTGACATCGCACTTGATCTAGCACCAAGTATAGGGAAGTGAGTGTTGGAACGTGGGAATTAGTGCCCCTGCGGGCACTGCATGCTCACATGACGGTATACAGATGAAACAATGGTTGAAGGGCTTGATGACCGGAACCTGTGTACATTCTATGCACAAGAGCTTAGTTAGAAGGGGTCAAACAATGTTCTTCCCTCTACCTCCTAATTGAGCGGTTGGAGTGACGACGGAGCAGCCCTACATGGGGTTGCGGCTAGTGAAGGCCCCTTTGCATTATTTAAGGAAGGGACGGCTGCCCCAAGGAAAAGGAGTAGGCATCAGACAAGCAAGCAGTTCTTAGTACTATTGACAATATACGATATAAGAGATGGCTACGGAATATATAAGAGATGGCTACGGAAGTTCCCCAAATAAAGAAGTTGTTAGCAGACAACTTGATAGCTGTGCTATGGGAGAGTGCATCTTACCGCTCAACAGTGAGAGAGTTTTCTTCGGAAATGCAATTGAACTGAATTCTGGCTCACAGATTTTTACTTTTCCGGCATACTAATTCGGGACCATAATATCTCATATAGGTTCCAACTCGCTTTTATTCTATATAACTATTTTCATTATGGGACAATCTTCCCTTTTTATATAGATATATGCCATATAAAAATAAGGTTTAATGTTATGTTCTTTTGTAATTGTTTTCAGCGTCAAGTACTCAAGAGAAGGTGTATTCGTTGATGATCCCTAAAACAAGGGGGATCATCCTAACTTATATAGATAAAATGGCCCCGCAATTATTTTTTCTAAACATTTTTACTATATTTTTGTCATTATTTATATAAATAGGTAAATTGTTAATCGAATTAATATAAATAGGCAAATTATCAGTCAATTTGATACAATTGCGCAAATTTGTTTGCACTAAATGCATTTTATTTATCACCTACTTGCATAAAAATAGCAAAGATTATTGTAATCGAGATTTTGTACCAAGATTATGATATCACATGTTGCAAAAAAATTTATATCTAACACCATTCTTTATAAAGTTCTTCATTTAATATTAAAACAGATAAAATAGATAATGAATAGTTTAAAAATTCAAACTTATTGCAAAGCACAAAACATGTTTCAATAGACGGCAATTCAGGATACCAGAAAGTACTTATTGTAATTACACAAAAATATGTTTAGGTTTGAAAGAAATATTAGGTGGTGATATTATTTACTCTATTTATATTAATTCAATTAATAATTTACCTATTTATATTAATTCAATTAATAATTTACCTATTTATATACCATTATCAATTTTATACCTTGATTTAAATTTTCCTTTTAATTTATTCCCTTTTTTATTTAGTTATTTTTCCCTTAAATAGCATGTACGGGGAGTCCTAGGGATTCCCCCACGCCTCATGGCGAGGTGCCGGCCTGATTGCGCCATTTCCAGCCGGCGGAGCACGATGGCGTCTGCTTGGTCGGAGTGGGGTCTTATACACGTTCGGGCTGCCTTAGGCCTCCCGATATGTCCTGGCCTGGCTTATCTAGACCAATGGCGCCTCGAAGTGGGTATTGGTCCTGCATCTAAGAAATACACGACGTTGCATTTGGGTAAAACCACGGCGCTACTTCGGATAAGATGCAGCTGGTGCCATCTCGTCTGAGTCTCGGAGATAGTCGGTCGGGATAGCGCCCGTCTCTCTCCAAGTGGGGGTAACCATGGCGTCCACTTGTAGCGTACGTCGCAGGTAAATTTGGTATCTGTTATAAAATCTACAACGGTAGACTCTGATTTTTTTATAATAAAAGATCTATTACGAGGAATCCCTTGCTTTAGTATACTCTCCATGTTATATCCTTTTGTAGTTGTTTTAACGTCAAGTACTCGAGAGGTGATGTATTCGTTGATGACCCTAAAACAAGTGGGATCACCATTATAGAAAACTGTCCAGATCGAGCTGGCTTCGGCGGTTTTAAGGAGCAAGCCAGCTGCCTTAGCTGGCGGGCACTTCTTATACGGGAGAGTGACAGCCAGCCGGGTGGCTGGTGCCGTTGGGAGTTCCCGATGGGGTTGGTATGACCCGGAAAGGGTATCTGCGGCGAGACTACCGAGGAAGCCACGACGTTCCAACGAAAGTGGGCGGTCGGAGCGCTCGTGGTTAAAAATATCATTATCGAATTATATAACTAGTCGTTGAACACTTCTATTCGGAAAATATATACTAAACTTATTAAGTATGAATGACCGACCTCCGAAGGTGGGCGGGGCTGATGTCTTAGAACCTTATTCTATCAATTCATCAGTGACTTATCATATTTATCCACGGCCCCAAGACTACCTGCTGAACTTGAGCATATCTTTAGCGGACGAAAGAACCAACAGGGATTACCTTAGTAACGGCGAGTGAAGCGGTAAAAGTTCAATTTGAATCTTCGGATTTGAATCTTCGGTTTGAATCTTTGGAATTGAATCTTCGGATTTGAATCTTCGGTTTGAATCTTTGGAATTGAATCTTCGGATTTGAATCTTCGGTTTGAATCTTTGGAATTGAATCTTCGGATTTGAATCTTCGGTTTGAATCTTTGGAATTGAATCTTCGGATTTGAATCTTCGGTTTGAATCTTTGGAATTGAATCTTCGGATTTGAATCTTCGGTTTGAATCTTTGGAATTGAATCTTCGGATTTGAATCTTCGGTTTGAATCTTTGGAATTGAATCTTCGGATTTGAATCTTCGGTTTGAATCTTTGGAATTGAATCTTCGGATTTGAATCTTCGGTTTGAATCTTTGGAATTGAATCTTCGGATTTGAATCTTCGGTTTGAATCTTTGGAATTGAATCTTCGGATTTGAATCTTCGGTTTGAATCTTTGGAATTGAATCTTCGGATTTGAATCTTCGGTTTGAATCTTTGGAATTGAATCTTCGGATTTGAATCTTCGGTTTGAATCTTTGGAATTGAATCTTCGGATTTGAATCTTCGGAATTGTATTTGACGGTGGAATTTGTTTTAGAAAAACTCCACTGGAGTGTGACGCCACAGAGGGTGAGAGCCCCGTTCATATTCAAAAACTATTTGATTCGGGTTCAAATGCTCCAAATTGTACGGCTCCCAACACAATCAGAAAGGGCGGTTCGATTCGTAAGCAGCTGCGTTCTTATGGGAAAATGTCCTTGAAGGATCCCTGAGCTGGGCATGATATGGACCTCACGAGGCCCGTGGATCTGCTCGCACCTTGGGTCTTTGAACACATGCTTTGCTAATGGCTTTCTTTCCGCAATGTCATTCATCAATCCAACTCCTTCTTTAGGAATGCAGAAAAGAACCACACCACGAACGATAGAGATTAATGGAAAGAATTGGAGCGACGAGGCGCGGCGTCCAGGGTATTACCTAAGGCATCTAGGCTCGCCAAGCGTAGTGTGCTACCCATAGGTGCTCAGTTGCCGAGCTCTAGACCGATAAGCCCTTCTCAAAGAGGCTTATCTCACCACCACACTTGCTTGATGATCCACCTCCACCTGTGGTATATTTATACATGGACAACCACACAACTGCTGAATAGGAAAGAATAATCTTTCCACTATTCACACTTGTAGTTACACCACATGATGATTACCACATATATTTATACTTCATTCAAACGACTCATGTGGCCCCGCCAGTTTTCACCTATGGGTTTGGGTGATTCGCCTTGATTCAGGGTCCTTCAACAAATACATCTAACCTAGAAGTTATCAAAGAACGAACAGATCAGAACAATAGCAGACAAAAAGGCTGTATCCTCATTGATTTATCCGGCATAGATCTTCAAATGGCATAAAAGAATATTCACTCCGGAGCTCAATGTGAATCCTTGGATCCACTCCATTCATCACTGTATATATCAGACAATGTCTTATTCTCTTTAGATTGTAAAAGAAACGCATGGTTTTCGGCTAATTTTGGCGCTATTATTGGAGCTCAGCTAATAAATATTAGTAAAGCGTCTCAGACCTTTTGTAAAGGCTACGTCTCTCTTTACACCTGGAGAGGAGCTTGCTCGAGTTTCCTTTCCTAGACCAAAAGCCGCTTCTCTTTATCGCAAACACGTCCTCATCGCCCACCACAGGAAAAAAGGCAATGGTAAGCCCGGCTGTGTCGATGCTCTGCGTCATCGTCCTGTCACCCGCTTAGATCTCATGACTAATATAACGCGAACAGGACAAATTCTGGTGGGCAAATAAAATAGCAAGTACCGATAGGAGACGGAATGACAATAGGAAGGACAACAACCACAAAAAGGGATTCAGTCCAGTGATGTTTCAATATCCATTATGTTCTACCTGCTGATAGTCAGAACCACCGAGGGTAGTGCGCTACCCGTAGATGCACAACGGGCCACGTGCGGTTGCAAAGTGGAAGGGTCGGTACCCGCATGAAGAGAGGCGGGTCCAACACTGACCACCCATCCTCGTGAAGGAATCGTGGTTTCCTTGGATGCAGACCCGCCGCAGACCCTTTCGGCTCTAACCAGCCTGACTAGAACCTTTATGGTGATGCCGTCGTAAGGTGGAGGCCACCATTTGGTCCGAAACGTTGATGCATACCCAGACTCAGATACTAAAAAGCTTTCTTCGGCGCCTTTGGCGCCTTCAGCACCTTCGAGTGCTTATTTGGCTAACGCAGAAACCTTGTTGGTAACTTTCGGATAAAACTGTCCCCCTAACAGTGTCAAAGCATCTTCTCTTTTTCTCTCCTGGCGATGTCCATTTACCCTTTTGTTACCATCACCAATTGGTACAGTTGATAGACTAAAATAGTGGCCAAGCGGCAATGGCATGTACTGGATGAAATTGTGTAGCTCTTCACCCTATCAAACAATGACATCAGGTCTCGGAGCCATGGCTATCGTTCGTAAGCCCAAAACACATTGTGAAATTTGATCTTTGAGGAGAAGGATTCACGAGAACAGCGCCGGAGGGAATAAAAATGTCGTGGGTGATAAAGGGAGGAGCCAGGACTTAAATAGCAAGGAGAGGCCTATTCGCAACCATTGTTTCAGATTACACGTGCGCGCATGTGAGGCAACCGGGTGCATCTGCGGCAACGCTAGGGGAATCTACATAAAGAGCGGGTGCGCTGTGCCAAGGTGTGAGAGTTGTAGAAATGAAGGCATAACCCGAACTTAGCTCGCAGGCTTCCTTTTTGCAGCCAAGTGATTCTATCCTGACACTCGGGCCCGGTGTACGGGTGCTGCCGCCGGTGGTCTTGCACAGAGAGCCATGTTTTCATTCTGTCCCAAACGGGCAGTACGGGCTCATCAACGGCCCACACATTTGGGCCGCTCTTGCAAGTCAGGCAATCCTCAAGAAAGAATGGCTGGTTTGAAAGAGATAGATCGGAACTCAGCGAGATTCTACGCTTCCCCCAAAAGGCATGCAAAGCAGGATTCCCGCAAGGTGAGCGACGACTTTTGCAGCAAGAAGCAGTTCTTCGAAAGCATCAGTGAAAATGGACCTCTACTGGAAAGATTTCCTCCAAAGAAACTCTTCAGCCAGCCCTCGACCCTCTCTGCGCTGAAAGGTACCCTGAAGACCTCCGGAGTACCCGAAACGCCCGCCTCCAATACCCCCAGCCCGCGTGACCACCAAGATCCAGGGCCCGATCTGCTTCTAGCCAAGATGGAGGCTAAGCAGACTAAACTCGCCGAACTCCAGGAGCAGCAGCGGTTGGTGGAATTCGAGATCCTAGAGATCCAGGCTCTGCTCCAGGGCTCGCTTCCTGGGCAGACCACGCCCCTGATACTGTCAGAAAACGGCAGCGAGCGGGATCTTTCGGGCCCCAGGAGTACCACCGCTCTGTTCTTCGACCATGGTCCCAATGAGCTCCGTAAAACGGTGTCTTCATTTTTCCAATCCAAATCTGCCTCGAAATCCGATCTTCGGCACCAAGCGTCGGCGTTCTTCTCCAAAAATATGCTTCCGAATCCCGAGCTCAAGAACAAGGCATCCATGATGTTAAATACAACTCTTTCAGAGGTCAAAGAGAAGCTTGACCAGCAGCAAACTGACTTGGAGTCCTTGACAAGAAAAGGAACGCATTTAGCTCGGGAGATTTTCACATCGTTGTCACCCAAAAAGCCTGAGGCGCCAGACTCGTCTTTCACGGTCGACAATTTGGTGGAGGGTAAGGATGTGTCGATCCTTTTGAGCGAGGATGGAAGCTTTGACGATGGGCAGGCCGTTTTGGCGTCTCTTGGCTCGCCGCCTCCGGTGTCTGAACGCCCAGAAGTCCTGTATTGCTCTATTATCGACATTGACGATTACGAAAGCTCCAGTGACGAGTGTTGATCGTGTTGTTTATTAACTGTTTGTGACTTGTTTGATCTTCAGCCCGTTCCCTGCCTGATTGCCTGTTCATCCCACTTGGACATGTCTCACAGCGTCCAAAGTGTTTCTTTTCATACTCCTCATTGAAGCTTACTCTATCGTTCACCTCCGGAAAAGAGTGCCACTGGTGTCTATACTAAAAATATACTACTCATCATCGATCCAGTTGCGGGCCCGCTCCACCCCTCGTTCCCAGCGTCTCCAGTTTCTTCTCCGCTCCTCGTCCGGCATCTTCGCGTGAAACTCATTGTTGGGGTTTTCCTGGCCAGACACCGTCTTGATCACATCGTCCAAGTCCTTCCACACCCTTTCGTCTTCATCCTGGAACGAGAGCCCCGCGGCGATGGCGGCGCCCAAGGCCGTACACTCTGCCACAGGGGCCCTCTTCACCGTTACGCACGGACCCAAGATGTCGGCCTGTATCTCCAAGATCTCGTCTGCTTTGGACATTCCTCCATCCACGGCCAAGGTGCTGAGCAACTTGGAGTTCTCCAAGTTCAGCTCCTCCATAAAGTCGCTGGATCCCCCGGCATCCTCCGACATGGCCTTGAGAATGCCACGCACCTGGAAGCAAACACCCTCCAAGGCGGCGCGGGCAATGTGAGAAGAAGAGGTGTACTGAGTCATGCCGAAAATGGTGCCCCGGGCACCTCTGTCCCAGTAGGGAGCATAAAGCCCGGAAAAGGCCGGGATGAAGAGCACTCCGCCGGAGTTGGTCACCTGGGACGCCAAAGGGCCCACATCCTTAGCTTCCGCGATCAATTTCAAATTGTCACGCAACCACTGGGTGATGGAGCCGGCCACCGCCACCGAGCCTTCGAGGGCAAAGTGCGGCTCTCCGTCTTCTTTTTCCAACGTGGGGAACCAGAAACCGAAAGTGGTGAGGTTTCCGTTCTTGGAGATCAACTTGCGGTGGCCGGTGTTGTACAACAAAAAGGCACCGGTTCCATAGGTGCACTTGGCTGCGCCGGGCTTCATGGCCAACTGGCCCACCAACGATGCCGATTGGTCCCCGAGGCACCCACAGATTGGCACGTTGCTGATGGTGCGCAAGATATCATAAGCCTCGCGGGTGATTCTGTTGTGGAACCCCAAATTGGACAAGTTGGGTGCGGCAAACAGGCCATAGAACTCCGACGACAGGCATATCTTGGGGAACATGATCTTGTCCGGGTCAATGCCCCAGAAATCCAAGAGCTCTTCGTCATACTGGCGCGAGTCCAAGTCCATGAACAGGGTCCGCAGCGCGTTGGTCACGTCCGTCACAAAAGCCCTCTCCTTGGTTAAGTGGTAGATCAACCACGTGTCCACGGTTCCAAACATCAAGTTCTCGCCCTTTTCGTACTCCTCGCGGATGGTGTCGTCGTTGTCAAGGAGCCAGCGCAACTTGGCGGCAGAGAAGTACGTGGAGAGCGGCAAGCCTGTCTTCTCGCGCATGCGGTCCTTGGTGTCCTGGTCGGTCATGTGCTCCAAGTGCTGCACGAGCTCGGCCGTGCGGATATCCGTCCAGGTGATTCCGTTGCTCAACGGCCGGCCCGTTTTCTTGTGCCACACGATGGTGGTTTCACGCATGTTGGCGATTCCAATGGCCTTGACCTTGTACTTGATTTTGATCTCGGGGTTCTGGTTGATTTTGCGCAACGAAAAGAGACACGCCACCAAGCATTGCACGGCGTTGGCCAAGATGTGCACCGGCATACACTCCACCCACCCGGGCTGGGGGAAGCGGAGCGTGGGGCCGACCGAGGCCGAGTTGTTTTCGATCTCCACGTGGTCCAGAATGGAGATTGCAATTCCCTCGGCGGTGAAGATGGGCTCGTTTTGGCGGGCGAGCGACGACCGTCTGCGGAACTGGTCGGTGTTGGAAGACTCGGCCGGCGCCTCCGATGCCGACGTGGAGTACTCGATCTGGTGCTTGGCGATCTCCGTGCCGTCCTTGCTGAAGAGGATGCACCGCGCCGACGTGGTGCCGATATCAATCAGCGCCACCACGGGAATCAGGGGGGCTGTGGATGAGCGACGAGGCATTTGAAGGGGGGTTTAGACACAAGAGTCCACTGGAATGGCTAGGGTGGCAACTGGAAGTTTGTTCTGGTCAGACGCTGGCCAGCCTCGGGTCGACGTTCGGATTGGCTGCTTGACTGATGAAGGCTCGACTCAGATTCAATGAATCAAATCAAACCCAGGGTGAATGAATAGATGTTATGCGGAACGGCTGGGGCACTCCGCGGATAGTGCGTTGATTGATTCGGCTTTGTGGGGCTGAGCCTGTGGTTGCAGGGTTGGATTAATGGGAGCAAGCAGTGGCAGACCGTGTCAGATTAGATACACCGAAGAAGTGGGGTGGAGAAGATATTTTCGTGGAGCCTTGAGCGAGCAATGTTAGGCTACGCGTGGTGCACGGGTGCGTGGGCGGGTCCGGGGCATCGCGGTGGAAGCGCGCGTCAAGCACCGAGCGGATAAGGTTTTAGACATTCCGAACCTTCCAGACATGGACAGAGACATACACATAGGCATAGGCATAACATAGACATAGACATAGACATAGACATAGACATAGACATAGACATAGACCAAGACCAAGATTAGACTTTAGATATATACAGCCGGTCATATTAAAAATAGACATTTGCATCTATTCAGGTTTCTACACATCTTCAGCCCAGGCGTCGCTCATGACGTTCAGGCCCGATGCCTGAACGGTTCGGTGTGCCTGCAGATAGAGCCGGGTTTTCTTCTCGGTCTGCATTCTGCACAGCACGCTCGCTTCATGCAGAAGCCTACGTCATGGCGGAAAAAAAGAAGGGTCTGTGTGCCGGATGTCGCAGAGCTTCCTTCGCTGCCGTGCCGAAATGCCACGGCCACCGTCGCCAGCCCACGTGAGAGTCTGGTAAGTGGAAGCGCCCGTTAGGGTGGTCGCCCACCGCACATGCCCATGGTTATGACGTGCCGTGTATCACGCGTGTTGCACTTGTTGCACTTGTTATGTCGCTGTCGTGTCGCCCTTGTCGCTGTCGTGTCGCCCTTGTCGCTGTCGTGTCGCCCTTGTCGCTGTTGTGTCGCCCTTGTCGCTGTTGTGTCGCCCTTGTCGCTGTTGTGTCGCCCTTGTCGCTGTTGTGTCGCACCTGTCGTGTCGCTGTTTCGCTGTCGCGGCTGTCGTCGCACCAGTCTTGTCTTATCTTGCACCAATCTCGCAATGGAGCCTACACAACTAAATCCATCTAGATCTACTGTGACGTGGTGGCCATTTTTGTGTTTGGTCTTGGTAAGACCAGCCCCATATTCTTGAGGCTGATGTGTACATTGCTCTGTCCCTGTCCACTCCTCTGTCGTCCAAATACTACCGACGTTATTGAACCCTAGGCCACTGAGCATCTATGAAAGCTGTCTTAGACTCTTGGACAAACATTCCCCTAAGCCGCCCGGCCAAAAGGGGCCCATGTCGGCATATCCTCACCCGGCATTTTACGAAACCCCCAAGATTCCGGACTTTCATCAGCCAGTCTTGTGTGACCATCAGACCTGACGAAACGCTACACCAGTACATCTTCCTGCATCCAACACAACAGGCCAAATCCACGGCACTGGATCCACAATTTCCCTGGGATATGCAGAGACAAGGCGAAAGGGGCGGTAACGCGTAGAGTGGATTCGACCGTCTTCGAGCCAACGCCATGTCTCAGGTGCAAGCTCGGACCCGCCGAGGATGCCATTCCCGTCTAAGACTAGCCCGATGGGACCTCCCACGGCAGGTGCCAGCTGCCGTGACGCGGCATTAGCCAGATTCCTAGACAAGTGTAGGTGTTACCCTTTTAGGGATCATCAAGGGATGTACCTTTAAACACTAGACGGTAGCAAGGGATCCAGAATTTTTCTCGTCCTTTGATTGTCCTTTTCTCGTCCTTTTCTTGTCTTTTCTTGTCTTTTCTTGTCTTTTCTTGTCTTTTCTTGTCTTTTCTTGTCTTTTCTTGTCTTTTCTTGTCTTTTCTTGTCTTTTCTTGTCTTTTCTTGTCTTTTCTTGTCTTTTCTTGTCTTTTCTTGTCTTTTCTTGTCTTTTCTTGTCTTTTCTCGTCTTTTCTCGTCTTTTCTCGTCTTTTCTCGTCTTTTCTCGTCTTTTCTCGTCTTTCCTCGTCCTTTTCAGATTCGCCCGTACATTCCTAAGATTCGCCCGAAGTTGGGAAAGTTGCGGCTTCCAGAACCGCGGAATGTCCTGAATATCCAGGGTTCGGGGCGTCCAGATTGGCGTTTCAAAGAGGAATTCGGGCAATGGGACTTCCACAGCGTCACGTGCCCACCACGCTTTACGGCATGGCCCTCAATAGCCTTCCCATCCAGCGCCTTTGTCAACTCCAAAACAGGACCATTCCTCAGCTTCAAATTGAGATCATGCAGTACCCCCTGAGAACTGCTGGACAAAAGGCTTGGTGAGCCACGTGATCCCCAAATCAGTCGTGTCCACTTGAGTCCACGTTCAGTCGTGTCCACTTGAGTCCACGTTCAGTCGTGTCCACTTGAGTCCACGTTCAGTCGTGTCCACTTGAGTCCACGTTCAGTCGTGTCCACGCAGTCATGTCCACTTCAGTCCACATTCAGTCATGTCCACGTATCACACGGTATCGTGGTTCGACCAATCTCCACCAAAGCTGGGCTTCCCTGTAGCTTCTTAGCTTCGCCTGTATTCGCAAGTGGGCACTGCACGGCCTTTTCCACAAAGCCAGTCTCTGGCACGGCCCGAATTAGTGGCCTCTTGCTCTAGTATGTCCGATATGTCCATCCGTACATCCGTACATCCAGAATCTGAGCCTCAAATCTCCAGCTACAACTGCGCCACGAGGCGCAGTTTCGGGGCATAGTGTCTTGTAGTCTATTCAAATAATCTCGCCATCGTGGTACTCCCGCTTGGCCAAGTTCTCGCCATTATAGCTGGTCAATCCAGTCACTTCCACCAAAGCGTCGTCCGGGACGTGGCCTCCAGCTGCACGCACCCATTGCGTGCCCAACTCCAAGTAGTGTTTTCGGCACGACGCGGGGTTGTCGTTGGCGGCCAGCGGGCCGTTCTTCAACGGGCTGAACTCCTCGGCACGGTCAACCTCCAAGCACCCGAACTTGGCCAAGTCCACCAGCGAAAACACGTCAAAGATAAACTGCTCCAACTTGATGCCATTGGGCTCCTGCGGCTTCACCCTCTCGCGCAGCGCCACGTCGTAGCACGCAATCTTCTTTCTGGCAATGTGGAACGGCAAGTGCTCCTGCAGGTCGGTCCAGCTGCCCAACATCCTCTCCAACAACTCCACCGAGTAGTAGTGGTTCACAATGTTGGCTGCGCGGAGGTACAACTTGGACGCGTCGGCCGGGTCCATCTTGTGCGCCAAGTCGGAGCCAATCTCGCTGTACTCGATCACGCACGGCTTCCTGGTGGCGGCGTCCATGACAATGAGACCCACCGATTCCAGCGCGTCCCGCTTGCGCACCGCCTTGGTGGCCAACTCGTAGCCGCGGTCAATGGCAAACCCCACAAACAGCGGGTCCGCCACCTTGACGAGGCAGTTGTCCACACAGTACATGTGCACGTGGAGGATGCCGTGCTGCTTCATGTGTTGGAGGATCTGCGCCTTCTGCATGGCCTTGTAGAGGCCGCCGTTGCCGTCGGGAGACTCGCAGATGGAGGCCTCGTCCTGCATCAACATCTTTTTGCCGTCCAAGTCAAAGCACGGCAACGTTCCCTGGTTGAAAAACACAATTTGCTCCTGCTCCAACCCAAAGAACTCGTGCGTCTGGAAAAAGCTCTCGGTGGCTGCACGCGTGGGACCCAGCGTCATGATGTACCAGTAAATCCGCACCTTCTCGCCACGGCTTCTTTCCTGTGCAATGCTCTGGATACGGAGGATTTTCTCCGCTTGGATTTGGAACAACGACTTGTGCGAAGGCAACCCTATGTCGAAACATCCTTTGGGCTCCGTCAGCCCCAACCGGGTGCCTTGGCCTCCGGCCAAAAGCAACACTGCAACCTGGTTTTTGGCAATGGCGTCCAACCCCAAATCCTTCCAGTGCTTCAAGTCTGCGTGGTCCTCTAGCAAGGTGCCGGTAGACTGTGAGGGCAACTGGGCAAAGCTCCTAGTTTGGGCAAGCGTGCTGGAGAAGGAGAGCGCTTGCAGCACCGTGTCCACAAGCTTTTCGGGGTGGTCCACGGCTTGGAGCTGGCGCAAAAAGGCGGCTTTGGCGCTTTCGTCCGCTAGCTGGCGGTAAGCCTCCACCACGTGGTTCTGGCCACAGCGGGCAAACGATTCTAAGACCTGGCTCATGGTTAGGGGATGCTGGCGTGGGCGGTGTGGGAATAGCAACCGTGATTCAGGGAAGAACGGGGGAAGTAAGGAGAAAACCGTGAGGGGGGGGACGATCTATATATAAAGTTGCCTGTGTTTCAGACGCGGGCTCTATAGCTCTGCTGAGGCTTTGGAGAACACTTCCTGCGCATATTCCTGCACCCAGGGCTTTGTTCTGTTTTTAGCAGAAGGACTTGGCGAATCGGGCAATTTCGATAATATCCTGCATATGCCCGGGCGCAACGGCCCCCAGCGCTCGGCGACACCTCCTTACGCCCCGAGGGCCGTGACTTCGGATGAGGCGGTGACGTGGCGCAAGGCGCGTGAGGCGGTTTCAGAATGGTTCCGGCTGTGTTTCACGAGCATTCCGCAATGTCACTTCTTTCGCTACGACGCATACGGCGTCATGCGCTTGCGCCCTTTCCCAGAGCCCAGGGCTGGGGCTTTCCTGGAGGCCCGCCTTTGCTCTGCGTTTCCGTTTCTCTGCCCAAGACATGCTCGGCCCAGCCCGTGGTTTGTCGTGCTTTCGGCTGCGCAGAACCTTCTATGTGCACCCGGGCTATATGCAGCGCCGCAAACCCTCTACGAAACTAGTTTGGCCGTACACTACGCCTGAAACTGCTAGAGTCAGCTAGACTTGGCTATATTGCTACTTACATCAACAAGGCCAAGGCTCCTGCAAAGGCGGCCACCACGATGTGTGGGCCCACGAGTGCAGAGGCCAGGCCCCTTGCACTGGAAGATGAGGAGCCGGAACCTGAGGAGCCGGAAGAGCCCGAGCCGGAGGAGCCCGAGCCAGAACCCGAGCTGGAGTTCGACGAGCCGGTTTTTCTGGACGACGAAGACGACTGGGTGGTGCTTGGCGACGAGCAGTTGAAGTTGTGGCCCTTGATTTTCTTGGCGCTGTGCAACTTCTTGAAAGCATCACACGAGAAGTCCTCGGACGTGGACTCGATACTGAAGTCTCCGTCCACCTCCTTCAATGCGTCCATGGTGAAGTTGCCGAAGCTTCCGGCCAACGAAACGGCACCCTTGACGGTTTCCAAGTTCTCCAATTCAATGGTTTCCAAAGCGGAGTTGTTGAAGATACGGAACTCACCGTCAATCTCAGTAAGGTTGTTCAAGCCCAAGATCTCCAAGTCATCGTTGGCGAAGATCTGGATGGAAGCGCCCACCTTGGACAAGGAGTCGAACGACACAGAGTCAAAGGAGTTGTAGCCCAAGATAAAGCTTCCGTTGACGGATTCCAAGCTAGAGATCTCAAGCGAGCCCACATCCTGGATGGTCAAGTTGGCGGCCCACTGCAATTTCTCCAAGCTGACAGTGGCGTTATCGCTGTTGAAAGAAATGGTCAAGCCCTGGGACACGGACTCCAAGCCCGACAAGTTAACGGACGAGATGTTCTTGTTGTTGTTGACGTTCAACACGTCGATGGCCCTGAACTGCAACAAGTTGTCGATGGACGACACTGCAGTGTCGGACAAGGTCAACGACGAGACGTTGGCCAAACCGGAGCCGAGGTTGAGCCCAGACAAACTGGGCAACGAGATGAAGCTCAACTGCTTTGCGGACGTCAACTGGTCAAACTCGATGCTGTGCAACTGAGTCAAGGCCGAGAAGTCCACGGACCCAGTGATGTTGCTGATACCACCAAGGTTGATATCGGTGATGGAAGATGAGTTGTGGAACAGCACGTCTCCCGAAATCACCTTGACACTGCTCAAGTCCACCGCGCCAATGTCGTCACCAGAGATGGTGAAGTCACCTTTCAAGGTGGGGCACGAGTTCATGCTGGAGAGGGTGGCGGCGGCGGTGATTGTACTCGAGAAGGAGCAAGAGTCGGCGGCCAAGGCAAGGCCAGCCAGGGCCAAGATTTGAAGCAACATTTGTCCGGGTATTAAAGGGGGGAGGTCAAGCTATCGCCACACGAAAATTATTGGCTGACAGGAAACACAGAAAACGACTCTATACTGTAATCTGTGCTGTGGGGTCCTGGGGTGGATGAAGCACGAAATAAAGTGAAGCGAAAGAGGTGGTAAAGAGTGACAAAGAAGAGAAAGAAAAAGGAGGCGAAACTGAGGAGGAGGCTATTGCACCGCCTTTATGGCCGCAGCACATCACATGACCAGCTGCAGGGGTTGGTTGCACCGATCGGTAAATCAAAATAAATAGAGGTGCCTCCGCGCCATGCATTCGCACTGTTTTGATGAAACGAGCGTTGCGTGTCGTGTCACGTTATTTATAGCTTGCTCTTGTGTCATCCGTCTCGGGTCTGCCTATCATGTGTTGCATGGTCTGGATGGTGAGTGTAAGATATGTTGTCTCTACCTGTCTCGGCCTGTCTCTACCTGTCTCTGCCTGTCTGCCTGTCTCTATCTGTCTCTATCTGTCTCTATCTGTCTCTATCTGTCTCTATCTGCCTCTACCTGTCTCTATCTGCCTCTGTCCGTCTCTGTCCGTCTCTGTCCGTCTTTGCCTGTCTCGGCCTGTATCTTCCTGTATCTTCCTGTCTCTGCCTGTAGGGACCTGCCTCTGTTGTCTCTGTCTGTAGGAATCTGCCTCTGTTGTCTCTGTCTGTTCCTCTATTCTTAATGCCTGTGCAATCTAGTGCACTGATTCTGAGTGAGTTGCAGTCTCGTTCTGTAAAAGGCAACCGGATTTCTGGATTGGTATTGTGCATGAGTGATACTGCATTTGCCATCCCCTGGACTTGCCGAGGCGTGGTGACGACTTTTCAATGTGGTCGTTATGAGTCCGCAAATGCAGGCTGCCGGTCTAGGGCATAACCCAGCACAACGCGGTTGCTGAGGCGCGGAGGCTTCTAGGCCTGCACCTGCACATTTTTTCTGGACAATGTGAGAGACGGAAATGCATGGAAGCATGAGTTTCTGCTCCGTCTAAAACTCCCGAGACACGCCCAGGGCCCAGGTTAGGCCCAAACCCGGCCAAACCCTGCTCGAACCATGTTCAAACCTGCCCAAACCTGTCCAGGCCTGTCCAGGCCTGTCCAGGCCCTCAAGATCGAATGCAGGCCTTACCGCTATATGCCGGAGGAAACTCCCCGCCGCACTCAAACCCTGCGCCCAACAACTCTACACTAGGGCGGGTCGCTGCCTGGAATGTCTGTTGGCGGCGCGTTCCCCTGGTGCCCCGGTTCTCCCTGGCGGCCCCCGGGATTTCTTGATGCACCTATCGGAACGCTTGTCGGCTCTTTTAGACTGGCGTTCTGGCCTCCTTAGCCGGCCTGCGAATGCGCTCGCGCACGGGACTGGTAGACGAGTTCCTGCACAGCGGTATGCGCGCACATGGCAATTGCACCACCTGCCATGGACGCGGCCCACGTTGAATTGAGCACAGGCACGCGGTGTACTGGTGCCGCGCCAAGTGCGCGCCGCTTGTCGACGCCCGTCTGTATCGCGCAGTGGCTATGTGCAGGGGCGGAGCCGGTCCTGGTGTACTGGTGCACCGGTCTTATGTGGCCGGGCGGAATTTGCTAAAGCCACCGCCAGCCCTTGCATTGTTGGCGCAACGGAGGCTTTCGAGGAATGTTTCTTTCGGTGATGTGGAAGGATCTGATTTCAGGCGAGTGGTGCATGAATATGGGCGAGTGGTGCATGGCGAGTGGTGCATGGCGAGTGGTGCATGGCAAGTGGTGCATGAATATAGAGTGGTGCACGAATACAAGGCGAGTGGTGAGATTTAGGCTATTGTTAGCGGAGTCCGGTGAAGGAATTTCTGCAGCTGGAGTAGTAGCCAGGTGGACACTGCTACATGCTGCATCAGTGCATTGGTGTAGGGAAGTAGGCCCCTGTTGTCACGTGGCATAGACTAAATATTGGATACCGCGAATTAGACTAGGTACTGCTAGATTAGACCGACAGAGCCCCAGTTGGTAAGTAGCCTGGAGGATAGCCAGCCTCCGTATTACCCCAGGCTTTTCTAGGAAGCCGCAGTTTGCAGCCCACAAGAAACTGGCCAAATAAAATGAAAGATCTTTCGAGACGCATCGCTTGTGGTTCCTTATCGAGCACGTTCCTTTTCGGTAAGCTTTCTGGAACTTTTGCTGGAAATTTTCCTTAGTGTTTAAGTGTATCATTGTTGTTTGGTTTGTTGTTTGATGGTTTGTTGTTTGATGGTTTGTTGTCTGATGGTAATTTGTTGTCTGATGGTGATTTGTCTGGGCCTAATCATTTTTGGATACGTCCCACTGGGAGAGGGCGCACGCTAGAGCTTCCATGGACTAATGTCCAGCGGCGTTCCAGTCCCAACTCTCACATATTGTATGATTAGATACGTGGGCCTTCAATTGGACAGATCCCTGGCCTTCAATTGGACATACGGTAGTTCTGGCTTCTGTGGGTCTGTTCCGAGGAGGCTTTTGACCCAAACTGGTAACCAGGCATTGACGGTCCACTGGGTGCTGCTAGACGTCCCCTGGGTATTGCAAAACCGGACCTCTTTCTCTGGCTACACCACTATTTATACCAGAATTCTTCGATGCTACAGCCTGCACGCATATCGGTGGCACTATGATTCACTAATATGCACACTTGGTGCTGGCCGGTGCGGATGGCCCAATAACATGCTGATGTTCTTGCTGGCAGCCGGAGTCTTCATGCAAAGCGGAATCTTGCAGTGATGCATCGACTGGCTGGCTGAGCATCTGAAGGCTGAGCTCCTGGTGCAGGACAACACTACTGGCTGCCAATGAGGTTGGTCAATAAGAACTGGAATGCTGCCAATTTTTGGAAGCTTGAAGCTCAAGGAAGCTTGATGTTACCGGATACAGAGGCATTGACCTTCATGTCCCAGAAAGTGTTATTTCGGCTCTGTTTCGACAATTTGTCTTTTCTCAATAAGTGCTGGAAATCTGCCAATGAGGTTGGTCAATAAGTGCTGGAAATCTGCCAATGAGGTTGGTCAAGAAGTAGTGGCCACTACGCATTCCTAGTCTACGCCCAGCGCCTGCCACCACGGGCCGAGGCACTCCGGGAATGGCATCGGGGGCGTGCCCGAGAGGTGAAGCCGGAGTGAGGCCTAGTGTGCTGTTGCCACGTGATAGGCACGTGGTTGACTCAATGGTAGAGTCCAAAAAGTAACCGGAGAACCCAGACAAGGTGTTGGCAATGTCAAACGGGTCGATAATACCACCTTCCACGTCAATTCCTTCAGTTGACGCGTAAAAAGGATCAGGGGGATCAGCCTTAGACACAGCTTCGACCACCCGGGCAGACACAACTTCCTGGTGGAACTTGGCTAGCGCAGGCGAAACGTCTTCCTTGTATGTACTTGTTAGGAATTGCATGGCGTTCGTGGAATCCCAGGGCCTTCATGTATGTTAGGTAATAAAGTAAGCAATCATAAAATGCTGATTCTTTTCAAAGCAGAAGAAAATGCATTGAAGTTTACCGCTATAATCAAGAATTTATTGTATGAGTTAGTGTTAGCTCTTTGGTTGTTGACGTCAAGCCCTCAAGGGAGGTGGATTTGTTGCTGATCCCTAAACAAGGGGATCGTATGGATGTACGGTGTTATCTTCACCACGTTAAAGACTCGGGATTTTGGGTCTCTCATATTAAACTTAGCACCCGATACCCATATCCGACTCTTTCCGGTTTACTTTGCTCCGGATGCTCATTGCAATATTCTTGCTGCCCATGTCATACCTGAGCTCACTGTTCACTATTGCAAAACTCAGGACGGCCACCGAAAACCATATGTTATGCACACTACAGATTCCCCAACTTCCTCTCCGATAGTTGTTCCCTCTGTTTATACAGACGGTCGAATATGGCTCTCCCATCGTCCCGAGCCATCATATTCTTCCAAACCAGTGGTGGATGCTGTCCTGTCAGTGCCCCCTGACTCTGAGGCCTTGCCCTTATTGGAAACGAGGGAGTCATCAAGTGAAGTCTCACTTGAATCTACACTAGAAGTAAAACTGGCGTCTGAGTACGCTTGAATGTGGCAATTGGAATCTGGGCGATAGATGAGTCCTGGAGTTGATGTTCCCTTTAAATACCGTAAGACTTTCTTTGCGGCTTTTAAGTGTTTCACTTTGGGGTCAGTTTGATGTCTGGCGAGTTTCAGTACCACGTAGCTTATATCAAAACGAACGGTAGTTGCAGCATACTGTAGTTTGCCAATGATTGATCTAAACTCTGTTGAATCAAATGACTCTTCGTCTTCTTTGGTTTGACTTATAGAAAACCTGGTCTCATTCCGAGGTGAGGGGAGTGCACCTTCAGTCGGCACGAGGCTGATGGTGCCATCTTTGGTAGAAGTGGAGTGTTGGACACGGCCAGCCACCTTAATCGCCAATTCCCTTGAACTTCTGAACTTCTTCTAAACTTCTTCTGGACTTCTTCAAACTTCTTCTGAACTTCTTCTAAACTTCTTCTGAGCTTCCCTCTGAATAATCCCCAAGGCTTATTCATGCCCAAGAGAACACGGTTTCATCTTATTCAGCCCAAGGGAGGTCCGAGGCGGGATTGTGGCTTAAATCCGCGGGGAAAGAAGACCCGGTTGAGCTTGACTCTAGTTTGACATTGTAAAGAGGCATGAAGGGTGTAGAATAAGTGGGAGCGCAAGCGCCAGTGAAATACCACTACCTCCATCGTCTTTTGACTAATGAAAGAATTACTCCAAGTACATTTTTTAAAATCCAGAAACTATCTTAGGGGAGTTTGGCTGGGGCGGCACATGTGTTAAATAATAACGCCGATGTCCTAAGGGGTGTCCTAAGAGGGCTCATGGAGAATAGAAATCCCCAGGAGAATAAAAGGGTAAAAGCCCCCTTGATTTCGATTTTCAGTGTGATTACAAACCATGAAAGTGTGGCCTATCGATCCTTTATGTTTACCTCAGGATTTGAGGCTAGAGGTGCCAGAAAAGTTACCTCAGGGATAACGGGCTTGTGGCAGTCAAGCCTTCATGCTTTTTGATTCTTCGATGTGGGCTCTTCCTATCATACCGAAGCAGAATTCGGTAAGCGTTGGATCCACTAATAGGGAACGTGAGTTTAGACCGTCGTGAGACAGGTTAGTTTGACCGAAATTGAGCCGCACTAGCCCGGTATTCTTTCATAAAGAAATTGCTTGTGGGTGTGGCGCCCTCGAGCTAAACCCTGTGCCGGATGAACAAGCCGGCTCAAACAGAAAATGCCGTACCAGAACACGACAACCCATTTCGAGTGGAGCCGGCTAAGTCTCGAGATAGGTGGCGATTGGGAAGCCTCGAGATAGGTGGCGATTGGGAAGCCACTCGCCAGCTTCGAGGGTCTCCTTGTATCCCCACGTCGTAGGTCAATTGTGTATCTATGAGTGGCAACCCATGGTGAATTTGAAGATAGTACTTGAAACTATAAATGACGAATTATGTGCTGTAACGTATTGTTTATTTCAGCCTATCCAGTATATTAGATATACAGGGGCATGTAACTTTGTATCACACAAGACCACGCGTTGGCTCCGTTTTGGACTCTGGCTCAGCGCTGCCGGCTTGACTCTGGCTCAGAACTGCCGGCTTGACTCTGGCTCAGCACTGCCGGCTTGCCTCTGGCTCAGCTGGCTTGGTGCCCTCCGTAGCTTCTGCTCCCTCGTCAGCCTAATCCTGATTCGACCACCGAGTCCTTACCTCCTGCCGAGCTGACTTGATTCCTTGGTCGGCCGATTGCCTGCGTGCTGATCCCGACTGAACCAACCCATAATCATCGTGTGATGGGAGATGTACCCTCCGGAGGGGCGAGTACGTTGGCTCTGCTAGACCTATGTGAAGGTATTCGGGGAGCACACCCATTTGCCATATTGACAGCTTTGGCCATGTCTCTTTGCGCAAGTGTATAGACGGGTCCGCTAGTCTTCACGCTGCACGTTAAGTCCCTGGCTTAGCGTGTTCGGGGTCTTCATCGTGTTTCGTCAGATGTGAAGTCCCACCTTCTGTTCCATCACCTCCCCTGACTTTTCAACATGAATGATGGGAGTCGTCCGTCCCGTTCCATCACCTCCCCTGACTTTTCAACATGAATGATGGGAGTCGTCCGTCCCGTTCCATCACGTATAGAACCTAGTAATTTTCTATCTACCATCCAGCTGATAAGGTTCCAAATACACCTACCCCTCTTGTTGCATTAGTCCATATTAAGATCTGGAATGTTCTTCCTGGTCCAAATAATATTACTGATCAAACAATGCTGATTTTCATCCAGGACTTGTAAATTTGCATTTATCAGCTTGGGTAGGTATTATATCCTGATTTAGCAGCATCGGCTGTGGGCATTAAAATCCATAACACATATTCTTCTTGGTCTTACATTATGGCCCGCAATGCAAATGTTATGTTCTTGGAATTTCAACGTCAAGTACTCAAGGAAGGTGGGTTCGTTAATCCCTAGACAAGGGGATTGTCCAGCGTATAGAAAGCCTGGTCCGGGCCACGTGCGGCCTCATTCCGAGGTGAGGGGAATGCTCCTTCAGTCGGCATGAGGCTGATGGCGCCATCTTGGCTCGAAATGGAGTGTTGGACACGGCCCGACGCCTTAATCGCCAATTCCCAATGGGCTTATCCGTGGTGCGTTCGATGGTGTGCTGGCGCCGATAGTGTGCTGGCGCCGATAGTGTGCTGGCGCCGATAGTGTGCTGGCGCCGATAGTCTGCAACTGGTGGTGCCGAGTCTAAGCTTCGGAGGTAAGCTGTCGAAATGGGAAAGGCCTCCCTTAATGCGAGGTGACATGCGAATCAGCCTTTAACCTCACATCGCAGGTCTATTGTATATCCATAGGTAGCGCGCTACTGATGGTGGGTTCAAGGGACATGGGTCAAGTAGGTTCATAGTTCATGATGCGAGGCCGCGGCTGCGACAGCATGGCCTTCTAATTGGTATAGCTTCACTGGCTCAGCCCTCGTTTCTTGCGGTGGGCGATTCGGTCAAAAGCTTCATCCTCTCACCACACTTTCTCAAAGGCTTGGTGCGCCACCGTCCCCCCCAAGTGATTGGAAATACTCCTTGTATCCGGGTCCTCAAAGGCGGAGCGGTTATCCCTGCCCTCGTCACCAAACAAGATCTGCTCTTCTTGCGTATGGCACCCGCTGAACGTCGCGGTCTGGTGATACTCTGCTAAGATGTCATCGTCCTCCAACAACTGAAGGGCCTGGCTATCGGAAATGGCTTTGACCTTGTCCACAACTTTATCGAAGTCCGATTCATTTATAGCTCTTGGATGATCTACTAGTATTTGGGAATAGTGTCGAAGATGTGTCTAGAACTAAGAAAGTGTGGACCTTTGAAATGAAGGATTTAGGACAAGCCAAGAAATTTCTCGGAATTATTATTCAAGTGGGATATGGCTATACAAAATTATTTTCTTATTAATAATAAATGGACTTTTGCAAATTCCCTTCCTAAAATAGTTAATGTTCCTGCTTTGCCTTATAATTATAAACTGATATTACATGATTACGCAAAATTAAATAGATTGAAAGAAGGCCCAATAATGGATTTAACTCATATAGGTATAGTAAATGAACATGCTAATGATATAATAACTTGTCCTGATATACAAAATTTATATATTTCTTCTTGCTTGGAAACTGAGAGAACTTTTAGCTTTAAATTAATGCAAAATGTATCTATAATAAATATACATGAATATTAATATCTTTATGTGAACGTATATACTCCCGTAAAACTTAATATGGTATCTTCAAAAAAGTCCTTGAAAAACTTAAAAATTGCTTTAGAAAACGAATTTTTACTTAAAATTAAGGATTTGAATTTAGATGATATTACTTACTCAAAAATTGAACTGAAGATAAAAAATGATAATGTAAAGAAAAAATCTATAGTTATACCTGAGGATAAGAGATGTGGTCAGAAGACTAAAGCTGGTGGTATTTGTAATGCTCCAAAATGCAACACAAAATGCTGGGCACACATGTCTAAGGATGAAAACTCAGATTATATACCTAGAAATAAAAAATAATTTGAAAAACTAAATTGAGAATTTAAAAATAACATTGTTACTTGCTGTTATAATGTTTTTGTTCATGTGATACCACATCAAAATTATTTATACTTTAAAATGCTCTATTTTACCGTTAAAATACCCTTGAATTTGAATACCTGTCATGTGATTCCACTTTCTCATACTTCAAATTATTTATACAAGAAAATGTGCTATTTTACCTTAAATTTACTTATCTTTAATTACATTATTTTATATACTTTTTTATTACTTATTTTATTTTATACTAATATTATAAATTTACATCATAATTATTTATTTTTATTTTTAGCTTTTTTCCTTATTTCTTAACATATACGACTTTGCCAAGGGGTTCCAAGAACACTATGCAATTACACTTGAACGATTGTATTGAAAGGCTCTTGCTAAATTACACTTGAACGATTATATTGAAAGGCTCTTGCGAAATGATGACTCGATTGGAACTCGAACAAATGCTGTGCCTGCTGACCCAAAAGGCTTTGACAATCGATACAACCCCAGGGAGACCACTCAAGAAGGCTCCTAGAACTGATGAGTCACGACGACCAAGAGTCAATAATTGCTATGAAAATGTCCGTGGCTCAGAGTGCTCTCACCCCCGAGTTTTATTACTTAATATTGAAGTCCTTCTCCTAATTCTCACGGCATCATGAATTCTACTGCCGTACCACTCCTGAAGGATTTCGTTCTTACTACAGTGGAACGGAAAGTCAGATTGACGCGCCCTTCAGATTGATCCTGATTTCGACAAACTTATTGTCTGTCTCCATGGACTTCAAATTTGGCCTATTGCGGTCTTTACTAAGGATCATGTTGACAATACAGTCATCCCTTTCTTAGCTCGGCGGGCGCCGTTGACACCACAATCCATCGTGGCTAGCAGATTCCATGACCTCTGTAGAGAGGGTAAAATCTTTTACGCAATAAATCGCTGGACTCTAAGAAGAATTCTAACTCGACGAATTTCTCACGGCCGTCGACTGACTCCACTAACAAGGTTTTACCCTCTCTACAGTGTGGTGTCAAGGCTTTGGTCGTTTTTGACGTCTTTCTCGTCAAACCAGCTTTCTTTTTGGCACATGACCCAGAGCTGTAACTTGGGAACGAAGTCCCAGCCCTGAAACCCATACTTGCCCAGTAGTCCTGCATCGGAGTAAACCACGTCGTTGCGAGTGAAACCACGTCGTTGCGAGTGAAACCACGGCGCTGAACCTAGTGGTACAGCTGCGCCGCGAGATAGTGTCGGGATTGGACTTTCTGGCTGGGGTATCGCCGGTTTCCCCTTGTATCCCCACGTCGCAGGTGAATTGTGGATCCATGGGTAGCGCGCCACGCATGGTGGACAGCAAATACATTAAAAGCTTGAACCAACCGATCGATCTGGACTGTAAAGACCCCTGTCTGGTCGTCTCCGTAAGAGGCCACTCTGGTCCCTCTAGCTATAAGGATTGGCAACCAGCTCGGGCGGTCACTTTCTATAGAAGTAGTGGGCCCTTGCAGGAATTCAAAGAGTACACCTTCTCTAGTGCTTGACGTTGAACAACTACAAAAGAATGACAGTCTTGAAGGGTCCTACCACCCACTCTTGACGTATTGAGCCGTGGGCTGTTTTTTGTCGCCGTTTTTGTCGCCGTTTTTGTCGCCGTTTTTGTCGCCGTTCTTTGTCGCCGTTCTTTGTCGCCGTTTTTTGTCGGCTGTTCCGTGTCTACAGATCTACACTAGTATAGTCTACTTCCCGTCCCGCTTCAAGTATTCGTAAGCGTGTACCAAAAAACCACCCTTCGAGTGCTGGTCATTTCTCTTGTCGATACCTGGAAGGAACAAACGAAACGGGGAGAGAGAGATGCATTTGCAGACTATTTGTACAAGTAATCGAGAACCTATTCACAATTACGTTGAAGACTGGCTGGGCACATCTCGCGAATACACGTTTCTTCTACCACAGCTATTTAAGAACTCATCAGCATCTTTTAAAGAAAATTTAGAATGTACGAGAAAACCATCAACACAAGTACGATCTAAAACTTTGGTACCATTATATACAATAACACAAGACCCGGAATAGAAGATAGGCTCTTTACAATCAGGGATGTAAGGATGTAAAGTATCAAATAAGATAAAGTTGGTTGTCATATTTTTGATATCGGTTTACTGCAAACTCATATTTCTATAGTATCGTTTTGAGATATTAAGATTGAAAAGATTACACCACGTCTCGATTCGTTAATCTCGGCATTAATAGAACTCAGATGAGCTACTACAAACAGAGGTATTTCTTTCCTCACCTTTTCATTATTTGCTATCCGCATGCCTACTTTCAGAGATGGATACGTAGTAATGAGTTGTATTTGACAAGATATTATAGCTACTTACAACAACAAGTAGCACAGATAAGCCAATTAGATGGCGCACACCGACATTTCATCAATGATTTATAATTTAAATACTTTATTTAGAAACCACTTAAATAAGAAAGAAAATGATATAATAAAATCTGTTGGACTCCCCATGGGCAGTGTACCCATAGGTGCTCAATTTGTCTGCGGTATGACGTCGGAAGTGCCTCTATGCCCGGTCCGAGCCGCTCTGTTTCTTCCTCCGAGCCGCTCTGTTTCTTTCTCCGAGTCGCTCTGTTTCTTTCTCCGAGCCGCTCTGTTTCTTTCTCCGAGCCGCTAGACCAAAGCTAAGATCTCGATGAGGCTTCCGGTCGAATTCGGCACGTCTAGCCCGATTAAGGCTCAATGAAGTTGAAGAAATTCAAGTAACTCCAGATATCTAGAATCGAATTTAACTAGAAATACTAGACATTCAGACTTGGTGTTAATTTTAACAAGACCTGCAGAGTATCACACACTTAGTGAATTACCTGTATTAATAGCACCAGTTAAATAATTTTACCCTCCCCTTCGGGGATATATAAATTCGGGCCTCGGGCCCATTTTATTTCTTTAAAGGTATATATTTATAATTTCATTTAACAGGCTAATATCAAGGTGCCCTTCTTTTAATTTATAGTGGCCCCATTTTTTTGAGGCTTCTCTGCATATTCTCATCTCTCTCATCTTCTCATCTTTCTCTCATCTTTCTCTCATCTTTCTCTCATCTTCTCATCTTTCTCTCATCTTTCTCTCATCTTTCTCTCTGGGGAATGTTTAAATAGCTCAATTTCTATATATTATTTATTATACCTCTGTCAGGTTCTATAGATGTAAGGCTAAGAGAAGGAAGTATATTGTTGATGATCCGTGAAACAAAGGGGACACATCCGAGTTATATAGAAAGCCGGCAGCGACTACGCCACGTATTCGGGCCGTTATCGGGAGATAAGGACTTTATCGGGCGAGTCGTGCCGAGTGGCTGACTGATAAGGCTTATTGAGATAAGGGCTTATCAGTCTAGATCTCGGGAGAAGGGAACCCTAGGGGTCTGGACCGAGCATGGAGGCGAGGTCTGACGTCATACCGTGTCTAGCCGTGCATCGCAGTTCAATTGAGTGTCTATGGGTAGTACACTACCCATGGGGAACCTAACAACCTCCGTAATTTACTCATAATTAATGAGATAAAAACCTGCAGGCAGCGCCCTTGGACGGTCACGTGGACTGGCACCTCGACATCATGGAGGCGTCTGCCAAGGACTTGCACACGGTGGAGGCGGTTTTTCGCCGTGCTGCGTGGTTGAGCAGTTCCCGGGACAAAAACAACCTGCAGCTGTTAAAGGAGGATCTAATCGACCTTAATGAGTTCCCCAAACTGTCCTCCTGTGCATGTTAATGTTAATTACTAATCCCTACTATACCTAGACTTCGAGTGGCCAAAGCGGCATGTGTAGTGCAGACCTCCATTTGTCTGGTTTTAGTTCAGTTATGGATTGGTATGTATGGTTTGTATCTATTTACATAAAATTCATCTAAGCGACTTTTGAAATATCCTCGGTGGCTGCTGGCTCTTGGGATAAGGCGGATCTAGGAGCGGCGGGATCCGTGTGCACGAGCTGATCCCTGGAGGGCTTCTGATCCGCCTCAGTGGATGGCGTAGGCTGGTTGTCGTCGTACACCTCCTCCTTATAATGCTCAGGATGTTGCCTGAAGCAGGTCCTCATGGCTTCAAACTTCTGAATACAGTCGATACCCTTGGGCTCGGTCTCTGAGTAAATGAAGCAAGAGAGGGCTGTCTTGAACTCCTCGCCACATGGGCCGTGGGACATGCCCCCTAAGCACGGGCAGTCCCAGTTGATCTCGCCTGTTTCAGGGTTATAAGCCGCGCCTTGCTCACCCGATTGTTCATCTTCAGAAGGCTCCGTGCCCTGACCGTTACCTTGGCCATCGGAGTCCGTTCCCGAAACCTTCTTTTCAGAGCCCTCTTTTTCGATCTTGTCAGAAGAATTCTCCGTAGCCTTCTCAGCACCCTCTTTTTCGGTTCATATATTTTCAGATCCGTTATTACCACTTATATATACCAGAGGATGAGCTATATAGGAAATATTCAATATATATCCTCTAAAGAGGTTATATTTAATCGAGTATATAATAACATAAATGAATATGAGATAAATATAAGATATTATATTAGCCCCCGAAGGGGGCGGATATTTAGGTAGCAAAATATTTAAGGTAGATTGCTGTAATAAATAATGAGGCATTCATAGACTATAAAATTAAGAAATAGATATATATAATAATGGGGGGGTATAATTATTGACGCAGTCTTTCAATGGCCCAGGGCACACTGCCTTTGTAGATGTACCATTGAACGGCCTTGGGACAGGGCCCGAAAGCCCTCAAGAAAGCAATGAGCGGAGCTACTTCCAAGCAGGCAAGCCATCCCAGCTATTCATTACAAGAGGAACCAAGTACAATTGATAAAAAGTCCCTCCATTGGAAAAACGGACCACTGGAGCTGGCGGTGGGTTGGGCCCAGGAGGTTGGGCCCAGGAGGTTGAGCCCATACTTCACTTCACTTGGAGCCTTCACACTGGCTTTAACACCGGCAATGTCGAGTTCGACTGCTCCTTTTACGCCTCTTGGACCCAATATCCCTTTCACGATCGTGGGACGACCCGTCTCAAACACACCACCAGTTCTTGCAGGCTAAAATGTCTCCCATTTCCACAACGTTTGGCCTGGGTTGACTAGCTCATTGTCAGTGGTGCCGAAGCACGCACCCTTGTGCTCACCTTGAGACCAACACGTTCAACCAGTAGGTGAATATGGTGTGCCCNGCTCACCTTGAGACCAACACGTTCAACCAGTAGGTGAATATGGTGTGCCCGACATTTCTATATAACATGGGTGAATCCCCTTCGTTTACGGTCACCAACAAATACATCTCTCAAGTCCCACGCCCTACTCGAACCTAAATTCTAACTGGCCGTGAAGGATTGGCGAAATGCGCGAGTCGAACACCACGAAGGTGTTTGAACGTGGCGTCGAGACCGGGCAGTGAGAACTCAATGGATACCAGTTCAATGAAGGCGTTTACCCGGAAACAAAACCCCACGCTTTCAACACCCAGGTCCTCCGGCCTCATTGGATGAATGGAGACCGGCGGATTTGGTTTCCCTGTTCCAGCTCGGACACCCACCGAAGTGCTATCGACATCACGGAACATTTGGACTCCACACGGAACATTAGGACTCCACACGGAACATTAGGACTCCACACGGAACATTAGGACTCCACACGGAACATTAGGACTCCACACTGCCCTAGCGGCCCACCAAGAATCCGTTGAAAAAGCTTTAACCTACTACAATCGCAATTTTCACACGCACCTTGATGCCGGCCTTCCGGGACGACCTCCATGTTAGGTTCGAGAGGGGTCCTCGGGGTAGCCGTCCTTTGGACCTGACAATTCGATCTCTTAATTAAAAATATCCTTGTGGAAAACATTCACCTGGGTGCTTTTCAAACTCACGTCTTCATCGCATAAATAAATCGTCCTATCCATTTATTTTGCTTTTGAAATCATATATTTTTTTGTCCTGCCGTCAATTCTCTGCCTCGATTTTCCCCTTTTTTGCTTCCAAGAATGTGTGACTGTCTATATGACTTTTCAAGGGCATCTTCTTCCACATCTACTGTTGATGTAGACTGTTCCATCGCTATATCCACTGTCAAACGTCGGCCTTACCACGATCTCGACTTGCAAGGCTCGGTAATATCGGAGTTTAAATACTGCAGAGGTAGGCTTCTGGCGAGGCCTCCACAACGTTCCACCCGGGTCTCGAAGCTGTAGCAGAGGGTGGATTGGCTGGCCCCTTTTCGGTCCTCCGACATCCTCGCGATCTGATTGGAAGCGTATAAGGTGCTGTAGTGTCCCGAGAGGCTTGCACCGCTTTCCTGGGTCTAAATCGGTGAAAGGCCCCAATGCTCGAGTCTTGCTTTTATTGCAATCTGGCAAGATTTGGAATGGTCATATATTCGATCCCCTTTCGGGCCATCGACCCTCGAGATGGAACGATGTTACACCGCTAGACCGCTCCTACGCCCCTCTCTAGTTAATCACCATCATGTCCCAATATGATACCGATGGGGTACATTCCAATGCATAAGACGTTCCTGTAATCCAAATACCCACTAGCCATTGCTGTTGCATGCAATAATGAACTGCCTGGCTTTTAGTTCAATTTGGACTGGAACTGTAGATCCACCACGGGCCGCCGCCCATCGATAAAAGTGAACCTGCGACGGGGCCACAAGGGAACCATCCATAGCCGCGACGAGAGGATGTCCAACCGACCGCCCATCTCCGGGACTTAGACTGGCCAGAGCCGGGGGTTTCTGCTGCAGGACCAACCCGCCTCAGACGCCGCTTTGGCCTATACATAAGCCAGATTGGGGCTGGTCGATTAAGGCACCACCTCCGTGTCCCAGCCCTCAGCATCGACCAAATGTTGGGCCATCGGGCCGCCACGCCGGATGAAGTGGCGCAATCACAGCCTCACCGGTTTTCCTCTGCACAAGTTTGGCGTCGTTTAGGGTCCATCAGGGAACAAACCTGGGTACTTGACGTGAACCGCTAAAAAATGACAAAAGGAAAAAAATGACAAGAGGAAAAAAATGACAAGAGCAAGTATGCATCTGTGAAAAGAAATGGAGATTCATGGCACTGATAAGCACCCCAATCAAAGCGGGATATCTATTAGTAGGATGAGAAACCCTGCAAAAGGTGGGTCTTCAAAGCTCGATGCTTTCTCTTATCTCCTTTGGGAAATCCCATCTCCTTTATGCTGTTTGCTGCTTTCCACGCACCCATCCAGCATCAATTGCAGCATTCAATGTTCCTAGAACCCATGTACTAATGATGTCTCATTCAATCGCTTCAAGCGCTCTCAGTGCGGACTGCTCCAAGCGCACCCGTGCACCACCGCACCCGTGCACCACAGCCCCCGTGCACCGACGCCGGCACGCCCAATCATCATCAGCCCCACCCGCCGCCACCCATGGCATTCTGTTCTCCCCACATTCAAGTCGCGGCCTACCATCCCATCCGAACCAACGTCGCTTGACGACATTCCACAGCCAAACGGCCCCAAACGGCGCCACTACCGGTGCGGCCGCGTGTGCAGGAGATCGCTTGTTTACCTTTGATCCCGATGCGTCGCGTATTTACATCCCCCATCTCTGCTAGCCGTTCTTCTCATGGAGTACTCCGATTTGTTCCAGCAGGAAAACCGTATGTATTGCGTTTGGTCACGCTGCCACGCCCGTGGTGGCTGTCCAGGGGTCCTGGCCTGCACCGCCCCTTGCGTGCGGCTACAGTGGGCCCCCTGGCCTAGCCTTGGGGGCCTCCAGTGGGGCTTGCTACGTGGGCCTTGCTACTGGGGCTGCCTAATTGGGCACCGCTCGTCTAGCAATGCTCTTCATTCAGAAGGGCCTGTACTGGTGGACTGCAATGTGCTTCACGGGCTGTTCAAGAATACTACTAACCTCAGATTCGGTTGACATGCTTCTCCAGGAAATGAACCCCGAAGCCTCGGGCGTCCCCGAAACCTCGCCCCTCAATTCTCCGTGCAAACCATTGAATGTGGAGACCAAGCTGGATCTTACGGAGGGACTTAATGCAAACAAGGCGCTGACCGAGAAGGCGCTGACCGAGAAGGCGCTGACCGAGAAGGCGCTGACCGAGAAGGCGCAAACTGACGCGCTGACGGAGAATGTACTGATGGGGAATGTGCTGACGGAGAATGTGCTGATGGAGAATGCGCTGGCGGAGAAGGTGCTGATGGAAACACCACTGTCCGAAAAGTCACTGACACACCCTCAGCCCCAAAGTGTCGACCCTCACAGTCCTCAAAGCTTAAATCCCACCCCGCCCTCAGCAACGGACAAAAAAGACTTCAACTCCTCATCAGACACCTATGTCAGCCAGAACTCCGACGAGAAACCACAACATTCGCCCTCCAAGAGCAGTATGAGACCGGTGCAGGATCCGAACAACCCCAGCCCCAAGAAGACCGTCGGCTTCCAGCGCAATTTGGACACCGTCCATTCTTATAGCCCCCAGGCAACGGACGGTGAGCACGACGAACCTCTGAGCCCCTCACATGCCCCCCACCGCTGGGGGGAAGTTGACCGTGCGCTGCATGTCGCTCCCGAGTCTCCAGGCCCCCCTCCGCCTCCACACTCCGTGGACACCATCACAGGCCTCTTGACTTCTCAGCTTGGCGACACGTCCGATGAGGTTTCCGGCGACATGGACTTCACCAACTTCAAGTTGTCGCCCCTGAAAATGTCCTTGAACGACAAGCTAAACGTGTTCCTTGATCATAACTCAAACGGTAACCACGACGATTTGGTCCTGCACTTGGACAAGTTGGGCAAGGCTTCCAACCAGGAGACCGCCGTCAACATCCTGCGCCTCTCGCACCAGCTCGAGCCGTCGCCCGCTACCCACCTGAGCCATCTTACTGCCCTTGCAAACCCTCAGGATATTTACCTTAACTCGGCCCATTCGTCGCAATCGTCGCTCCAGAGCTTGCTAGACTCAAATAGGCACTTGGACGCGGCCTCAGTGCACCGTTCTTCCCAGGGCACGCAGGTTAAAGATGGCATCAAGGGCTTTTCTGATGAATTGGCTACCCATCTCTTCTCCTACACCAATGAGACCTCCGGCAGTCTAGATTTGGAGCCCGGTCTAGATCTCCATCAATCCCACGACGTCTTTGGCGCACCCGCGGATAACTTTGCCAACAATGCTGACGCCGAGCATGAAGGCCTAACTCGCCCATTGTCTCATGCGGGCCTGCACTACGAACAATCCTACCAGCTGGCAGAGAAATCCATCATGAATCTATTGAACTCGGCGTCTCTGCCGGATCTCCTATGCAAACCGCCCCCTGTTTCGGAAAAATCTCTTTTTTCAATTGAAAAGCCCCTCTTGGAGTCTGTACAGTCTCTTGCATCCAGAGAAGAAGAATCCTCGGACATGGAAGAAGACCTTCTGCAGCCCATAAAGACCGACCCTGAAACTGCCTCCAACTCTGATGCCAGTGCTCATGATAGCCACGACGTGTGTGTGAAACAGGAGCCCATAAAAAGTGAATTTGGCGACGGTTTGGACGGGGATAATGCAAATGACACCATCGTCAAATCCGAGCCCCACGACTCTGACTACTTGGCCGGGCCAAAAGAGGAGTCCATGCAATCGTGGGCCGTGCAAAGTGACATCCAGCCCTTCAAATCCTCCTTTTCTAATGATTCCGTGAGACTGAGCGAATCTGACACATCCTTCGCCCCTACGCTTGACACAAAGCATCATTTTCAAAGTTCTCTGCCGCCAGCAGAGACCCTGAAATCAGAGAATTATGAGAGCACGCAGAACTCCGACTCGGCAAATTACGAGAGCACAAGGAACTCCAGCTCGGAAGACTCAGATGATGCCGGTGATTCCAGAAATTCAGAGCCCCGCAATACGTTGGCTCCTAGGACCCGCAAGGCGAATGGCACGGCCGAGTTTGACAGCTCGGCGCTAGCTAACTCGTCAAATATCAATCCGCCGCTGAACATGAGGCTCCCGCTGCTAGACTTGCACGACTCGTCATTTGCGGATTTCAACAAAAAAATAAACGGGAATGCAGAGTCCTACGAAGAGTCTTTGTCTGCAGAACACGACAAGGTGAAGCATGATGTCAACTTTATCAGTATCTGGAAGTCACAGCACCTTAGAGACCGCAAGAATGTCACCACCAATCACACCAATAAGGCTGAGGTGCCCAGCATTCCGGTTAAGCACAGCACCAAGGAGAGGCACAAGTACCCAATCCCGGTTTCGCTCCGCGCAAGGAAGTTCAAGGATGTTAACCTCATCTCCAGCAAAGTGGTCAATAAGACTTATGAGGACTTGAACGTTTCGGGGTTTTTACCGGAGATCTCGCAAGACTCCAATTTCGAAGGCCACTTCAGCAGCGTGCTTAAAGTGTCAGACTCGACATTTTTCGACCGTGAAACCAATCTTTCCCGCATTGCCAGCTTAAAGAGCAGGAGACACTCGCTAGGATCGAGCAACATCTTGGACGAAGCAAGTCGAAGCTCTAGCAGGAACGAGAGGTATAATGAAGCCAAGTCATGGTCCTACAAACCCCGATTGGTGGAGGTGCTGAACCCGCAAAAGAAGAAGTCCAAGTTTTATGTGCCATCGCTTGAAATCAAGCGCTCCAACTCCATTCTTTCCCCAAAAAACAAGTACAACGACATTTTCAACGACAGCTTCGAAAAGCCCACCATCACCTCTAAAGGTATGAAGACCTTGCCTAGCATGGATAAGGACGATATCCAGCGCATCATGAAAATGAAGAAAACCATGACGCAGGACGAGTACTCCCGACTCAAAAACGTGGGCGGTCTGACGGTATCTTCGGTCCAACATGGCACCAACAGGAGAAACATGCTGTGGAAGGCTTCCATCAATGATACCGGTAGCTTTGAGATTCCGCAGAGAAAGCCGGTTCCGCTTGACTTGAAGAATGACAAGCAATTTCCTGAGCCGGATTTGTCTCCTACTGAGACCATAATTCAGCCCGCAAGAAAGTTGTCTAGCAATAATCCGTTTCGAGAATCGCTGGTTACCGTGCGGTCCAAAGTTGGACCAAACTCTGGTCTTGCAACACCAAATATGGAAGCTCGTGAGTTTTCACTGGTACTCGAGCACCCGAAGATGGTAAAGGATGTGCCTTCAAAAGCGGCAAAGGATGTGACAACGGAACTAGTGAAGGATGTATCGAAAGATCTGTCCAATGGCCGGTCAAAGGATCTGTCCAAGAATCATTTGAAAGATTTGTCAAAGGGTCTGTCCAAGAATCATTTGCAAGATTTGTCAAATGATATGTCAAAGAATCATTTGAAAGATTTGCCAAAGGACATGTCAAATGAAATGTCGAAACAAAACGACTCCAAGAAAAAAGGAAGGTACCTGAAGGGATCGCCCATCAAGCTCGGCTCGCCCATACGCGTGGTGCATAATAAGGGGTCAGTCACGGGAGTGGTCCTTACCAAGAGTCCGGATTTGGGCATGAAAGAGTCTCACCGTGAGCCTTTAGGTTCACCATCAAGTCCTACTTTGCCCAAGGGTACTAAAGAAGACGTGGGCCAAGAGCTCATGGAGTCCCCCGATGTCAAAATCTCTGGCAAAGAGAACGAGTTGGACAACCCTAAGTTGAGAGACCACAAAAACACGACAAGCGCAATGACGGTGCCGTCCGAATTCACGGGCGATCAAGTTCGCAAAGCCGAGCACAGGGAAATCTACCAGAGCATCGCCAAAGGAGAAGTCAAGAAGGTGAACGTGTCGGAGGAACGAGCCATGAACTTGGACAAAACCGGCGCGGCCAGAAGTAACGACACAAGCAGCCTTGAGGAAAAGGCACCCATGGAAAGAGGAAAGCTTTTCTTCCGGGTATTGAGTATCCTCAATATCAAAGTGCCGGATCTCAACAAGCGCAAGGCCAAGTTCAACATCACATTGGACAATGGTGTCCATTGCATCAAGACCCCGGACTACAACATGAACGACAAGCGTGTGGCCATCAACAAAGAGTTTGAGTTGCTCGCCAGCAACGGCAAGCCACTTCAGTTCATCATGACTATGAAAGCCTCGTACGAGAAGGCTGCGTTGGGATACAAAGAGGTCAACGAGACAAAGGTGGTTCGATCTCGCACCAAGCTCGGGCGGTTGTTTGGGTCCAAGGATATCATCACCACCAGCCGATTCGTTCCCAACGAGGTGAAGGACCCCTACGACACAATCTTCGCCACGGACGGATCGTTTGCTCGGTGCTACATTGACTTGGACAGCTACGAGCAGCAGGTCATGGGCCGGGCGCAAGTTTTCCGGGTCCAGTGCTTCAACGAGTGGGGCAACATGGGCAAGATGGAGCCGTACCCAATGTGCACGTTGGAGGTGAAGATGTTGTACATTCCCAAGTTGAAGGAGTACGAGGTGTTGCCCCGCAGCATCAAGTCTGCGTACGAGAGCTTGCAGGACATGAGGCACGAGAGAGATATGAGAGTGGAGGGCTATTTGCACCAGGAGGGAGGAGACTGTGAAACGTGGAAGAGGCGGTGGTTCCAATTGGAGGGGACGTCTTTGGTGGCGCACAGCGAGTTTTCCCACAAGACACGTGCCAAGATCAACCTCGAGAAGGTGGTGGAAGTGATCTTTGTGGACCGAGAAAACATGTCCAAGTCGTCCGGCAACTACCGCAACTTCAGCGACATGCTCTTGATGGAGAACATGTTCAAGATCAAGTTTGCCAACGGCGAGATCATTGATTTCGGTGCGTCGCTGAAGAGCGACAAGAACACGTGGATTGAGGCCATCCAGGAGATTGTGTTCCGCAACAAGTTCCGGCGGCTTCCCTGGGTTCGGTTGATGCAGGAGAGGAACCAGGGCTAGGGACAGGGCTAGGAAAGACGTACAAGCCTAGCTGCACTGAATAAGGACCATTGAGGTTCTGGGCAAGAATCCCGACATTAAATTATACACTAAAGATTGTTGACCGCGATCCCTATTTAGACAGGGTTCTGCGCGTATCTGTAATTCGTTCAGTAATTCTTCAGTACTGCAGCAGTTTTCACTATCCGAATACCTGCCTGGTCTGGAACCTCAAACAGGCGGCGGGGGAGAATGCGGGTGTGCATATTATTCTGCATGCATGGTTTCGTATGCGCTGAATGTTCTGCGCATGGTCAACCTGCATGTTGTACTGGGACAGTCGTACAGTATAGAGATGGTGATGTATTTATTACCATGGCTAGTGATAGGGGTAATACTAGGAGTCCCAAGTCCCAAGAGGACACGTATGAGCCTCATCGAAGCTCCAGTCAAACGACTCAAGAGAACCACAAGATGCAAGAGCAGAATGCACGCGCATTGGCTCTTCTGTATGTATGCAGTCGGTCCGGCATGCAGTGCCCGGCGGCGCACTAATCCTCATGTTCCAGCAGCCCAGCCTCACAACTACCACTGTCGGCGGTGCTCGTCAGGCGGGGTGGTACAGGCTGCTTGGGTTTCAGTTCGTTTTTTTGCTTGATGCAGTCAATCCATTTGCGCTGCTCTTCACCAATTCGATAATGTAATTTATCCCACTCCTCGAAAATGAACCCGTTGAGCTTCTCGTGTTCTTGGGAAAAGAGATCCATGACTACAATTAGCGGCAGCACTCGAAAAAAAAAATCGATTTCCCCGAAGCGAAAGCTGAGCCCATACTTCTCAAATTCTCTCTGGAACCATTGCAAACGCTTAATGCGAGGGTTCGCTTGAAGAATTTGGTTTAACGCATTGACAAGTATCATTTGCTCGGTATCCCCAGCCTCCTTTTTTTGTTTGGTGAGTTTGAGCGCTTCACTCTCCCACTCCTTCTTTGGAAGATTCGGGGAATATTCTGTCACACTCTTCTGTACATCAGGTGGACTGGTTTTGAAAGCAAGATAGGTTTCGCACCGGGCACAATTGCTTCTAGCGCTTTCGATGTCTTTCAAAAGAGACTCCACTTCTTTGTACTCTTTTTGGAAATTCTCGTGAACAGAGTTTTTGGCAATCATAAAAGGTGCAAGTTCACGATGTTTGTATGAGGTGGGTAACTTCGGGAATTCCTGAGCGTCGCGTCGGAAGACCCTTTCTTTGAGTCGCTTATAAAAAGGCTCTTTAAACCTTTCTGTAAACACCATGGATGCACGGGTGTTTTTTGTTCAGCAGTGGGTGCCACTGTTCGAAGCGTGCAATTGTTTCGGTCTTTGTTGAAGGCGTTTCTTGGGCGTTCTCTTGGATTCGTGGTGGCTACAACTATATGTAGTCAATCGAGCGGTTTCAACACTGGTGGATGTTCAGTATCCGGATTTCGCCAGCTCATATAGTTTTCATGGAGACTTACGCGCCGGTGCTTAGGTTCAGACGCTGGCTGCTGTTGCATGTTCAAGGTTCAAGTCAGCGTGCATGCTGCACAAGCGCTTAGGGAGTGCCCCTTATACCCATTGAGCGGTTGTAATGACGACGGCACAGCCCTACACCGGGGGTTAGCGAATGCTCTCTCAAATTCAAGCGAAGGTATGCGCCCCAGCTTAGAACAGCAATCAAGATATCATCGGTGGCGGGACTTCCTGATATGTCAACTCCAGTCCCACAAGTATACTCCCCCTGAAACTTTAATGGGCCATCGTTAGATTTGGAAAGAGCCTAGGTCTCATGAATTTATGAATTTGCGCATGATTCTTGGGGACGGTGTGAGCAGAACACTCACCTGCACTTAATCCGGATCAGTGTTAGTCTCCTGGCGATCTAGTAGTGTCAACGAGCACTTCTTTGCATGGACAAGGTGCTTCAGGGAGAGTGCATGCAGACGGCCAATATGTAGAGAGGGTAAAACCTTGTCCGCATTAAAACTAGGTGCACTTGGTGCACCGTAGACTAACCATGGACATGTGTCTAGAGGAGATTCCATTGAACCAGTCATAGTGTTTATTGTATCGAAGAGGTAAGTATGAACCTCTACATCAGGTTCAGTTACACTTGCTCCTCCTCCATAACAGGGGCTAAACGATGGCCCATGGCTGACAACAATATTTCTACTTCGGCCACATCGGCTGACACATCCGACGTGACAGAGTAGAGTCACTTTTGTATACTCATTGAGCCTTTCGGCTCAAACATCCCCACAGAAACAATTTTGCGGTTTTATGAGCGTAGCTGGAAGATCAAAGCAGTCTGATGGGCTCTCTTTCGAGATTCAGTTATTTAGAAGTATCTATAGTTGATGCGTTAAGCAGGGCCTTGCGCAGCATGAGAGACATGCGACTCGCCTTCAAAAATAAACTTCTTGCCTGCGAAAATTCAGCACACCAACAAGTGCCAATCAATGAATATGATAAATATGATTCAGAGTGAAAATCCTACTGAAACAAGCTTGAAGGTGCAGAATGTACTCTTCGCCTAGGTTCATGCAGGCATACAAAGCCTAGAGCGTCGTAAACTATGGATAAGGCCAGTAAAAATGTAGAAAAATTATTTGCTTGCTTCCCGACCTTGTATCATTTGCAGTGGGTCTGGTTCTAGGAGCCATCTTTAGTGGTCTCCCTCTGGCTGTATCGATCACTGTAATTACGGAGGCGTGTCGCCCGCCTTATATGTGAGGGTTCAATATTTCTGAAGACCAACTCACTTGCTTGCTATCCTTGCTATCCTTGCTTGCTATCCTTGCTTGCTGGCTGGCACGTGACGTCGTTGCACGTGCTCGGTCTGAGGTCTTCCACAAGATGAAGCCATTCACGCCAGAGCCGTACGGTCGGAACCTGAAGGCCCTTACACGATACAAGGAGTGCATAGGCACTCGGTGCAGGACGTGCGTCCAAGGATTGGAAATCAGCCGAGAATGGTCACTTCCGTCTAAGGAAGCGGGCCGCTCCCAGTTAAGGGCAAGAATCAGAAGGCTCCTGGCATCTAGGTTACATATACTACGGCTTCAATAAAAGATGCCGGAGATAACTGAAGGTCCATATCTCAAGAAACTATTGGACCATCGCATCACGTGCACCCGGTCTACCTGAGTGGATATTGGCAATGGAAGTGTTACATATATGGATATTTTGTACAGTCATGTGTTATTTCCATGTGATGAGTTTCCCGTGTAATCTTGGAATATTGGAGTGCTATATATCACGCTCCAATATCCGGTTGTCCCCATCTGTTGTCCTCTTTTCCGCCTTCGTTGTTTGGGTGTGCGGCATATTTCCTAGCATTACAAGAACCACTTACCTTTTCTCCCAGGTTTTGAACTCGACCATCCTTCTTTTTGGGAGCTACTTATTGCTCTTTGGACGCTTTCAGGAACTCTTGTTGTCAGTTCGGACCTTGCCTGATGGTTATCCCTCCTTTTCCGGGATGGTTTCGATCTTTTGTCAGCCTCTCTGATCATAAAATCCCGTTAGACCACTTCCTGGATAACTGCAGAAGGTCATCATCGCGGCGGTGCAATTCTGTTCATTTTGTTGTTTTATGCATTCAATCCATTTGCGCTCTTCTTCACCAATTCGACGATGTAATTTACCCCATTCTTCCATAATGAACACATTGAACTTCTCACGTTCTCGAGAATAGAGATCCACTATTTCCATTAGTGGCAGATCCCCAAAACAAACTTCAATGCTGACATTTTTGAAGCTGAGCCTATTCTTCTCAAGTTCCTTCTGCGCCCATTCCAAACGCTCTTTGCGAGGATCTGCGTGAAGGATTTGGTCTAATTCAATGACGAGTTTCTCTTGCTCGGCATATGCGGCCGCTTCTTTTTGTTTGGTGAGTTTGAGTGCTTCCTTTTCCCACTCCTCCTTTGACAAATTTGAGAAAGTTTCAGACGTGCTTTCCTGTACATCAGGTGGGCTGGTTTTGAAAGCAAGATAGGTTTCGTACCGGACATAATTCATTCTAGCGCTTTCGATGCCTTTCAAGAGAGATTTGACATGTTCGTACTTTCGCCACCGCCCAAATGGTAAATGCGGTTGACTGGAGAGTTGGTATTTTCCTCGGTGTCGCCAGTGTCGGCTTCCATGGGATCGACGCTCTCGGGCTGCTCATCTGGCTTTGTGCCGTTAGTGCTTTTTGTCTCAATCGTTGAATCCAGATTCTTGGGAGCACTAGACATATCCAACAGGTCAGATTGTTCATGTGACTGTCTTGCGGTTTTGAGCTTCTCTTCTGTCTCTTTGTCCACCTCTTGGCTTGGCTCTTTCGCAGTCTCTGCTCCGGACTCTTTTGACGTCGCTGCTCCGGTTGACTCTTCTAAAGACTCTGCTCCGGTTGACTCCTCTAAAGACTCTGCTCCGGTTGACTGTTTCAATGACTCTTGCGAGGGGCCTTCACCTATGTCTTCCATGGATTCTAGTTTCGCA